>JADLZN010007595.1:444771-569282 GCA_018155175.1 Sinocyclocheilus anophthalmus | reverse complement strand
GTTTAGTTAGTTATATGTTAGATATAGTTTCATTTTATTAAATCCTTTATATTCACAACGAATTGTCTCTGTTTGCTGCTCACAGTTCAAAGTCAATGAATGTTTGAACCCTTGCTACATTTTGCTAGATTACTGCTAGCACTGTACAAAGAAGGACAGTTTATTCTTCCCTGGCCAGAAAAATAATCGTTCCTTGAATTGATAAATTATTATATTATCTGCTCGGTGGACGGACAAATCAAATAATTGTAATATTGATTCTGCTAAAGTTAATTCGAAGATATAATCTAAATAGTTATTATGAATCATAACCAGTTATAATTCGTCATAAATATTCCCCTTTTTAGAGCTAATAAATAATAATAAACGTTACATGTTTTGGTGGAGATACGCGGGGATATTCAAACTTGGTTTGTGAGCAAAACAGTATCAATTTATTTGTGTTTGTATATTATGCGCGCAGAGTGAGAGGGCGAGACGCAGCGCGAACTCCCCCGCCCCCCTTTTCTTTTTTTGGGTTGGATGGTTAAAAGCCAACTCCAGCACTGTATTTTAACAGCCTCTATCTGTCTAACATTTAGTCACTGTACAATATTAAAGTAAACTGCAGTTTATAATATTAAAACTGTTCTCTAAAGACGAAGAAATCTCTTTACAGTACATTTTAATATCAAAATTGCCTGTTGGAACGAAGAAATCTTCCTACTTTGTGATAAAGATAGATTTGAGCGATGCTCCTCTTATCATCTTTTAAAGGCCTTATTTTGATAGTATCGCTAGATTAAAGTCATTGCGAAGTTCCAATGTCATTTAACTAGACGATCTAACTCCCTTAGGTTTAACCGTTAGAGTAGCTACCTAATGTGTCACCTAATGCAGATTTGATCATAAAAACACTGCGAGCCAGTAGACTGATTGAAATGTAAATAGAGTTTTTAAAACATTGATCAAGTGAAATTGTATAACAACAGCGAAGAAACCCTGTTGTTCATATTTTTATTTGTGTACCTGGCAGCGAAGAAAACCTGCTACACACACATTGTGCAGTTAAATTGCACAGATGATAGAATCTGTTGGGACTGGACTCTGTGTTCTTGTGATAACTGCAGTAAAACTCCGTTTGAAAAGGAGAATAGGCTCTAAACGTTTTCAGTTCAAGCACGGTTAGAGTTAAGGCACAGTACCTTAAACTAACGCTAGATGGCAGGCTGTTTAAGTATCTTAACATTTTGTGAACTCTTTCTGCCTTCCTGTTTTTCAGCGCACTGACTCCCCCTTGTGGGAATTTTCTGCTAGGTCGACTTGGTTACTCTAATTTGTTTGATTTTAATTTCCCATTGGCCATTCTAGGTACCTGCCGTTTCATTTTTAATTTTATTTATTCATTTATTTTTATTTCTTGTTTTGTATTAGTCTTCATATCCAGTACTAATTTTGTTTTACTTTATTATCTTGACTGTTATCATTTTGTTAGTTTGTGTTTATCTGGTTCTTTTATTTATTTTAGTATTTTTTTATTTTTATTTTTATTTTATTTTTTTATATTTTTTTTTTTTAAAAAAAAAAAAAAAAAAGATATATATATATATATAATATCTATATAAAAAAAATATTTTTTTTTTAATCAGGGTTCTCTCTCCCTTTTTCTCTCTCACTTTACCACTCACTTATTTAAATTTAGTTTAAACAGTGTTTGAATTCAAATTTAAAGTAAATTTCTGTATTCTAGCCATTTTTGTTCACCTACAGGTAACACTCCCTCTAGTGCTTAGTTGGTGAAGTGACAGTTGCCTCCACGGCGGGTCACAGTGAGCTGCCACGGGATCCAGACTGAATCACCTCAAACCATCACTTAGCCTAGCCATAGAATACTAACCCATCCAGTTGTCATAACCCCTAACAGCAGTAAAAGGCTTAAATCTGCTCTCTCCTCTATCTCTCCCTGTGTTTTGATTTGTTGGTTTGTTTGTTTTTAATTTTGTTCTGTTTTGTTTGCCTAGAGACCGAACCTTTGAGAATCATCAGGGAAAGCTGAGTAATAGATTGACGACCCAAGCTGCCAAAGTCTTTAGACGATCACGCTGTCAACAATCAGTTAGATCCGTTCCGGGGCCGCCCCCCCACAACAATTAGACACACCTCGCCATTTGCGACCGAGATAACAGGTGTCTGGTCTACGCTCCCACTGGTCTAAAAACAAACTGTTTGTTTTCCTCAAGCAGACCGTGCATAGAACATATAATTACTATAATCGCAGCCTGTTAACGCTGTAAAGACTTGCATTGGCCTTTTCGTGCTGTCCCTCTCTCCCTCTCTCTCTCTCTCTCTCTCCCCCTTCTCTCTTCACCAGTGAGCCAGCATGTCTCGATCATCCAGCCCTGATGCCCACTGGGATCGACTAGAGTCCTGGCTGAGTGCCATAACCGGTACACACTGTCTGAAGCAGCCGGTGGGGGGCGGGGGGCGGCCGGCAGCACCTGAGCCGGGAACAGCTCGACGACAACCTGAGCGCCCTGATGTCACACGATCCGACACAGGACTACAGCCACAAAGATCTCACCAAGATCATCGGGCCCCTCGCCCACAACCTCCTCGCTCAGGCAAAGCTGGGAGAAACAAGCACCTCCCGCATGGAACAGGAAGCAGCAGCGCTGAAGCTCCAGGCTGAGGAGGCTCAGAGAAACCTGGTGCTTGCTCAAAGTCAACTGGACCAGCTAACGTCGGAGACTCAGCACCAGCACAGGACGGCGGATGAAAAGGACCCAGAGCTGCAGGAGGAAGTAGAGAGACTCCAGAAAGCCTTAACTGATCTCCGTGTAGACACAACATGCCGAGAGCAGTGGGAGAAAGACACCAGAGAGGAACTAAGTGAAAAACTTCAGCGAGCCGAGGCTCTCCTGATGAGAGCAGAGACTGAACTCAAAGAGAGAGATGCTAGGGCCAAGGCCGGCGAAGGCCACCTGCAAAGTTCACGGGCTGAAGTCAGTGCCTTGGTCCAACAAAGAGACTATTTAAAAGACGAACTTGATACGGTTCACCGAGAGCTTAAATATGCATATAGACTGCAAAGTGACTCTGAAAGGGAAATGCACACCACAGAATTTCCCCTAACCAGCAGATTGATACCAGCTAGTCAAGGGTTTCCAGTTCGAAAGGGGAGTGAGAGCCCACTGCTTAAGACATCACCTGCCAGCATCCCTGAACCCCCAGCAGCAGAAAGGGGCTGGGAGCCTTTTCAAAGGCTGTCTTCCAGGCACGGCGTGTCACCTAAAGAATTGGATAAGCTGGCTAGAAACATTCCCACTTTCACTCCAAACCCTGCAGGGGGCCACGATGTGCACGCCTACTTAAAAGACATTGACTTTCACTTGCAAACTGTTGCCAATGTTACCACAAGAGACAGACTCTATCTGCTCCGAATCACCGCCAGCCGTGAGGTGAGGAGCTTTCTAGACCGGCAGCCAGAAACGGTCGAAGGGGATTACCAGCAAATGCAGCAGGCTCTGATTAAGGAGTTCTCTGACCCAGAGTCAGAGCAAGGACTGATTACTGCCATGGACCTTAAACAGGGCAGACAGGAAACCACACAGGCTTACTACAACAGGCTCAGACAGGCCTACTTCGGAGCACGAAACGAGCCAGGAATGGAACAGGATTTCAACTTCAAAACTCTGTTTCTCCGGAACCTGCACCCAAAACACCAGTTTTTTGTTTTTGGGGGGGAAAAAGCCACCACTTGGGGGTTCTGGCTTGCCCACGGACTATGTCCACCCAACAGCTGCGAGATTTGGCCCACAAGGCCTATGTTAAACAAAAGACTGTTTCTGAAAAGACAGGAAAAAAAAACACAATCTATCCTGTCACTAATCAGAGTTCTGAACTTGCTCTAGAGGGCGCCGAGCCAAGCCACACTGACAAACCTGTCAACACAATGTCAAGGTCCTTCCCAACCAGCAGAGAGCAGCAGGGCCATGGTGGTGCCCGTCCTAAGCACCAAACTGGGTGCCCCGAGAGATCCTGGGACAGGTCACAAACACCCCTCAACCGAAGGGGTGGAGCCACATGGGAAGCCAAGAGACGGCCCAAGGGGAACCGATACTCACAGACACAAGCACCGAGCTCAGACTGCCAGCAGCAGAACCCCTCTCAACAGGCCCTTGATAAGCCCAAATATAAACCATCCACAGAACAGAACCAGAAAGCTACATCTGAATCAGCAGAGATCATGAGACTTTTAAAGGAACTCCTCCAAGAAAAGCACCATAAGGAAAAGAAAAGGGATGAGTCAGACCAGCTCTGACTAAGCATTAGCTCTGACCCCAACACCCACTCAGAGTCCCCTCAAAATGAACTTCCCAACCAGATCACTGCTAATCCACTGTTAACCACAGAACCAGATATCTCATCACAAAGTGGTGACATCACTCAACCACCTCAGCGGACGGTGGAACCGCCAGAACCAGCCAACAGCAAACATCACGCAACACACCTCCAGCAAGGACCGCAAAGTACCAGAAAAGCTCGGTTCGGTTTTGGGGTATGCCTCCCTGACGCAACGTCACACAAGACCAGATCGACTGCTTGCCAGTCATCACACAAGCCCCAGTGCCGAGACTCCTAGGGGACCTAATCGAAAGGGGGGTGGCAAAAAAAACTCTACCTGGCCATCACATTAGAAAATGAGTTGAGACTGGAGGCCCTGGTGGACACTGGATCTGACCTCACTTTAATGTCAAGCCAACTTTGACTTCAAAGTGAAGCCAAGAGACAGAATCAAACTCTTAAGTACCAGAAATGTGTGCTGAATGTGCAATCCTACAGCCAAAATGAGGTTCAACTTGAACAGGTAGCTCCAATTCACCTGACCATCGGCCCTATGAACTTTGTGCACCCTGTGTACATTTCTCCATTTGACACATATCCTCTCCTCATTGGCAAAGACCTGCTAGATCGCTTTGAACCATTGCTAGATTTTAAACAACTGAAAATCTGGGCTCAAGTGCGAGAACCTCTGCCTCCGCAGTCACCAAGTCCACCCCAGACAGACTGTCAGGTCACAAAGGTCGTGGGAAATCTCGCCGCCAGCCGCTGTGGCGGGGGGCCCGCCAGGGAACGTCTCGTCCCAAGAGCAAGGGTCAAGGTCGCTGCTCTGTACTTTCCAGTTAGCCAAAGACTCTGACACATACGGGCCCCACGTTAAGGGGGGCGTACAACTGAATGATGTCACAACAACAGACCCCATACTAGCACTGTGGGCAGACAATTCAGCCATCAGCCTCTCACAGTTCAATGATCTCAAACAGCACACAACGAACATTCCTTTTGCTAACAAGCGCACACGATTCCCCTTGAATCCCTGCCCATCAGATATGGTGACTGCCAAGGGCACCTGTGCCTTTAACTTGAGGTGGAATGACAGGTGTCTAACCCATTACTTCCTGGTCCTTACAGACGCACCGCATGATGTCTACATCGGAGCGGACATTCTGATTCGCCTCAGGGCTCACGTGGACATGATCAATGAAGTGATATGGACTCCAATGACCTCACAGTCACCCACAGCTCCTGTCAACCATGAGAACCTCCTGTAAGGCCAAACCATCCCTGAGGCCTGCAAGCTAATCAATGAAAAAGAGACTGTAGAACCAGCTTACCCCAAAGGGGTCGCTGTTCGACTCAACCTACGAAGCGGCCAAACTCTCAGTCACACACCCTAGGTTTCTTCCAACCTTCACCCGAACTGGGCCTCACTTTGGAAGCCACACCCCTCGTTGAAGTGACATCTCGGGCAACCTACATCTTGTTCAATAACTGCATGGCAACGGATGTCAGAGTGCCTAAGGCGTACCGTCTGGGTTGGCTAGTGAGCTATGACTTTCATGACTTTGAACTAATTCTACCAATTATTTGACCCATCTCAGATCCAATGATTCCAGAAGAAAGCTCAGGCCACACAGTGTTAACAGCACCCTTCAAGATCATCACCATAACTTCAGTCATGCCAGTAGTCAAGGAGCAGGTGTGTAGAACAGAACTAACAGAAGACAAACACTTTGCCGTGTACACGGTCTCTTTGACTCCACCTGCATAAATGACAGCGCGACTGCACCTCTCACAGCACAGAGGAATTAACGACAGCAGAGCCATACCCAGGTTTTGAGACACAAGTCCAGCAAATTCTGAAAGATGCTGATGCCATACAGGAGGATGCAGACCGCCACAAACTCCGTCAAGTCCTTTACAAATACAAGGAATCATTTGCCAAGGACTCTTTAGATTGTGGCCTCACTAACCTCCATGTTGTGCGTGTCCCAACGCACCCAAAAGCTCCACCCACTTTTGTCAAGCAATACAAGATCCCCCTTGAATCGTACGAACCCGTACAGGAGATCATCAACTCTATGCTTGAGAAGGGTGTCATTCGTCCGTGTAACAGCACCTACTCTGCCCCCATCTGGCCTGTCATCAAATCAAACGGCAAGTGGCGGCCGACCATCGACTATAGGAAACTGAATCAACAGGTGCCATTGTCGCGATGGCCGATGACCCAGCTGGAACAGGAGATACCAAGAATCAGAGGAGCCACAATCTTCTCCACTCTCGATGTGGCCTCAGGATTTTGGACTATACCAGTGCATCCAGATGACCAACACAAGCTGGCTTTCACCTTTAGCAATCGGCAGTACACCTTCACCAGGTGCCCATTCGGCTATGCCAACTCACCAGCCGAATTTAACATCTTCCTCAACAAAGCATGCCCGGATGCCAGGGTAAGAGGGAACTTAATCTATGTTGACGACCTTCTGATGAAACACACGACAGTGACCGATCACCTGAAAGAAATTGACCACGTCCTGCACCAACTGACCACCGCCGGTGCCAAGATTGCCCTCCACAAAGGACAATGGTGCAAAACCAAGGTCAATTACGTGGGCATACTCATAGGACCACGAGGTATTGAGCCACAAACCAGCCGCATCCAGGCCATTCAGAACATTAAACCACCTGCCAATGTCTCGGAACTCCGAAGTTTTCTAGGCGTATGCAACTATTCAAGGCAGTTCATTGAGAACTATTCAGACATTGCACGCCCTCTCACTGCCCTTCTGAAAAAGGACTGCCCCTTCGCCTGGACAGACGAACAGCAAAATGCCATGAATGAGCTGAAACAACATCTGTGCATTGCTCCATGTCTGGCTTACCCAGATCCACAGAAGGAGTTCTACTTGGACGCTGGATTCTCCAGCCACTGCCTCAGCGCTGGTAAATACCAACGGCATGACCAGGACAAAAGAGTGGCCACATATGCCAGCAAGATTCTTCTTCCCCCAGAGTGCAAATACTCAGACTGTGAGAAAGCCCTGCTCTGTACTGTATGGGCCATCCAGAGATTCTCCAACTACATCGGAGCACAGAAAGTGATCATAGAGACTTGTCACCAGCCTGTCACTTTCCTCAACAGCCAGCGCATCCGCGACGGTGTGGTCACAAACGCACGCATAGCCACATGGCCCTCCAGGGGCGCAACGTAGAAGCACGATATGCTCAAAATCACAAGTCGGCGCTGGGAAACGGCCTGGCAGCCTGCCAAAGCTGCTCCGATGACACACCGACTGAGAGCGTAGAAGCAGAAAGGCCCCAACCACCGCCACCTACCTGCCACAGGTATTTTGATGAGAATGTCTGCCAATGCATGCCCACAGCCTACGTCGATGGATGTTCCTACAACCACGAGGGCATCCTAAAGGCAGGTGCTGGTGTTCTCTGGCTAAATGATCGACCCTGCCCACCACAACACTTCAAGCTGGGTCCACAATCGTCACAATATGCTGAGATAGCAGCTATTCTCATAACCCTGCAGATAGCATCAACCCATAACATCAGAGAACTGCTCATCTGCACAGACTCCAACTATGCCAGACTTGGCTTCACATGCCATCTTCCAGGCTGGAAGCAAAATGGTTTCAAGACAGCAAACAACAAACCAGTTAAACACCAACACCTGTTCCAGGCATGCGACGACATCACATGTGAACATGATATGAACGTCTATTGGAAGAAAGTGAAAGGACAATCAAAGCAACCTGGTCCAGACAAGGAACTCAACGACCAAACGGATGCCCTAGCCAAAGCAGGTGCACTACATGGCGAGTTATGGTCTCCACCAACCCACCCTTAACGTGGCAGCCATAACCCGCAGCAAACACACTCAACCCACCACAATGCCCACCTCACAGCCGCTTACGCTGGCTCCTCAAATCTCCACTAATGACATTACCGACATGCAAGCTTCTGACTCCGCCATCAAAACCATCCTTCACCACCTCTCTGACCCCTCCAGCCACCCTATCACACCAAATGAACTTGCTGCTGCCCCAAGCCTCAAAACGGCTATACCACATAACACACATGCTGCGTGTGATAAACAACAACTTGTTTTATGCCCCTGATGACCTCACTTCACAAAGGCTTGTGGTGCCACAGTGCCAAAGGGGTTTGATGCTGATGTATGCTCACGACGCACCATGTGCGGGACACCACGGCACAAGAGCCACTTATGAGACACTCAAACAAGTGGCATACTGGCCCGGCATGCAGCAAGATGTGGCAGAGTACGTGAAAGGATGCCTTGTCTGCTGCCAATTCCAACCGTCTAACCCAAATCACAGAGCCCCACTGCAGCGCAGAGGAGTCACGTTTCCGTGGTCAGACCTTCAAATTGACTGGGTCGGACCCTTACCCAGGTCAACAAGAGGCAACAAGTATTTCCTCACAGTCGTGTGCCAATTCACAAAGTGGGTAGAATGCCTCCCAGCACCCAATGACACTGCTCAAACTACAGCATATCTCCTGTTGAATCACATTTTCTCCAGGTTCGGGCTGCCGCTGAGAGTCAACTCAGACAGAGGCACCCATTTCACAGCTGAGATCATGCAGCAGATTTGGAAACTCCTGGGAGTACAAGCACAACTGCACATCAGTCACCATCCAATTTCTTCGGGCCAAGTGGAACGGACGAATAGGACGGTGGTCAGCATGCTACGAAAATATGTGTCTGCTAACCAAAAGGACTGGGATGTGAAACTGCCCCTGGTGCTCATGGCTATCAGAGCAACTCCACAAGAATCAACAGGTGTGCCTCCTTTTGAACTAATGACAGGCCGGCAAATGACATTGCCCTTGCACCTGCTGTACCAGCCAGGAGACTCCAACCTTGTCACCGCCTACACCACTCATCAATACCTTGATGAACTACACCGGCATTTGAGAACTACATTTGCTTTTGCCCAACAACAACTCCAAAAGAGCGCAGAAGGCCAGAAAGCATATTACGACCGGAAGGCGTCACACAAAGAACTGGATGTGGGCGACAGGGTCTGGTACTACAGCTACGCACAGCCTCCTCAGACAACCTCTCATCGGCTATCAAAGAAGTTTCTGCCACACTGGACAGGACCGCATGAGATTGTGGACAAACTCTCCCCTGTCGCATATCGGATCAAGCTGAGTCGGGGACAGAAAGAACCAGTTTTCAAATGGGTCCATCGTAACCAGATCAAGAGACATGTGGCTGCTGGCAGGGAAGGGCAGGGGGAGGCTAGTGCTAACTAGGCCTTGCTATAGTCCTCAAACAAAGACTGTCTTGAACACACAAGAACTTCCCTCACTGATCCACTGCCTTTCTCCCTTTTTCTTTGAACCAGGATGCTGCTGTGGCTCTCCATCCTCTGCCTCCAGCTAAACAGAGGACAGCCGCAACCCGATATCACATCACCAGGTCCAGCATCAGGCATTGCACTGAGGGACCAACCTGGACTTCTTATGACCAACTGTAGGACTCACACCCAGAAGGTGTACGTCCGACTCGACCCCCGAAATGTCTACCGGACACATTATCCCCGGGCAGCTGCACACTACAGTTGGGCAGGTGCCCAATGGACTGAGAATACCCTCGCTCACGCAGAAGCTGATATCAAACACATGCTCTCTCAGTTGCAGAAAATGACTCTCACTCAAGCAGAGCTAAGCGGACATAACAGGCGTGACAAACGATTCCTAGGGACCTTGCTCGGAGCTGCAGCTGCTGTTGGAACCCTGTTCAACCTGGTAGTGACCAGCGTCAACTCCGTGAGCATATCTACCCTGAGGCAACATGTAAGGGAGATCCAGACTGAGATGCCCCAGCTGAGAGAACAACTCACACTACAGGGCCAAACCTTACAGACTATAGGCAAATCATTGAAGGGCACCCTGGTGGTTCTGAACACCCACAGTGTCCTGCTGAACCAAACTGTGAAATCCGTGAAACAGTTATTCTCAGTTATACAGAATGATGTTGCCCAAACTCAGCTGGTCACCGCACTGATGTCTGACATGCTCCGTGAGGTGAGCTCCTCCATTGACAGCCTAGCCATGGGTAGAATTCCTCCGTATCTGGTGCCCCTGAGCCTAGTACAAACAGTGTTATCCTCTGTAACTACCCGTCCAGCTGACCCTCTTCAAGCCCACCTTGCCTACTCCTGGGAGGGTCCATCCTGCTACATGTTGACCCCGAGCAGAGCGAGATGGCGTTCCTTCTGAATCTACCCATCATTGAATCCGACAACATTTACAGACTCAAAGACATTGTCAATGTTGGATTTTGGCAGGGAAACACTCACATCAGAATACACACACCAGATATGGTAGCCTACCACGACGATAACCCACAGTTATACTTGGCCCCAAACCTGCGCATGTGTACCCTGACCAAAGACATTCATTATCTCTGCCCCAGCAAGCCCTTCCTTCGAGACAACACTGAAGGAATCTGCGGGTTACAACCCATGCAAAGAGAGACACTCTGCCCCGCTGAGGCCAAGTCTCGCTCACAAGTCACAGAAACACAAGCAGAGATTGTGGCAAATCGGTGGCTCGTCAACACGCCCACCCGTACCGCCACACTGACCTATGACCAGCACGACACCGCCACCCGTGTCAGCCTGCCCAACCAGAGTATGTGGATTCAAGTGCCCAAAGGTGCCATCCTCCACCTCGGTGACCTGGCGCTGTACCACCTTCCAAGTGAAGAGTACCAATCCGAGGTAGAAATGCCAGCCTTCTTCAGGGACCACAATCTCACCCTGGAACCTGAATTGGAACGGAGCATTGAGAAAGGGGGGTCCCAGATGATTGACATCACCCCAATCGACACAGCCCTCCAAGCACTGTCCAGTGCCTGTCCAGAACACCTTTCCCGTCGCTCGATCCTGGACCTCTGCCGACACGGCACTTTGCCTTGCCACAGCAATCGGGTACACCCTAACACTCGGTCTTGCTTTTGTCCTGTTTAACAGAGTCAACGGGGTGCAAAGGTCCATGAACAGGTGCACAGCTGCACAGCTGCCCTTCCTCGAACCTTCAAACAGAGCCACCGGAAGAGAGGGACCCAGGCAGAGACAATGCTGAACCTGACCAAGGTTAACACCCCCGCTGAGGATCCGAAGGCTGAGGAAAATTAGGATCCACCTGCATCGACAATCCTGATCCACCTGCCATCTGTCAATCCTGATCCACCTGCCATCTAGCTATTATGATCCACCTGCTACCCGATCATCATGATCCACCTGCTGTCCGACCATCATGAAAACTGTTGTCTGACGAAGTGTACAGGTGAACTTCGTCAGCCAAAAGGGGGGCTGTAGCATCTGCGTAGGATCATGCATGAGCGTTGGACTGTTTATGGCTTAAAAGACCCTTTTAGCCTTTTGACATTTGCATATAAATTACAGTTCTGGTCAGAGATGTTACGTTTGTATAGGGGTTGTAAATTGCCAAATGGTTCTTCGCCGTCAAAGAAGATTAGAACCAGCCCCCACGAGAATCCTGGAATCTGAGTTCAAAAACATTCCACTTAGAGCTGTGAATGGCCAAACGAAACACACACAACACAAACTAACACACACACACACATAAAGACATTTCTTTATATTAGACTATAATTAATCAGTTATAATTGTATCTGGTATATGCATGTGGTGTGTACATTCCCCTGTTAGATTAGATGAGTTACCACTCGTTATTTGTATTAGTTAAAGCCATAAAACACTTATATTCAAGTGTATGTGTGTATCTTTGGTTTAATCTATTCCAGATTATTGTTTCTTGGTATCAATGTCACACGTTCTTCATTTCTCGGACAATGACGTACAGTATGTGATTGTGAAATGCATCATATGACTCGTACGATATTTTTGGTTAAAACTACGGATATTCCAGACCAGCCATAAAGCATGTAAATGAGCCATAAAACAAGAGACAAAGAAAATTCTCCCGCTCAAAATCCATGTCTCACATTGGTCAGAACACACAGAATAGGAAATCTCAAAAACGATTAGCCCAAAATAAACTTGGCTCAGAAAACTTCTTCTTCGTTTGAGACAACACCTTTCAGGACTCTCAAGACCTTCCTCTTGAGTTTTCTTTTCTGGCAGTTTTTACTTTCAAGTAACGTTAGTCGCTGTGGACTTTTCCTTCTTCAGAAGAACAAGAAGTAAAAACTTCCAGCTGACTCTTCACGAACTCATCAAAAGACCTCCGTTTTCTACCGCATCCGGACTCTTCTTCAGCGATGGAAAAACTAATGCAAGTAACCGCTTAAAATTATTCAGATGCGTGTTTAAATCTCAGTCCCTTTTAAGTCGATTATTGGATCTTTGAGGATTTTTCAGAGGTTGTGGGTTACGTGATGGAAATACTGCCTTCTTTTCGATCTCTATCTTTTTCCTTACTTTGTTGCATTCTGTGTATATATGTTTTAGTTAGTTATATGTTAGATATAGTTTAATTTATTAAATCCCTTTTATTCACAACGGATTGTCTCTGTTTGATGTTCACAGTTCCAAGTCAATGAATGTTTGAACCTTTGCTAAATTTGGCTAAGAATTACTGCTAGCACTGCACAAAGAAGGACAGTTTATTGTTCCGTGGCCAGAAAATAAATATTCCTTGAATTGATAAATGATTATATTGTCTGCTCGGTGGACGGACAGATCAAATAATTGTAATATTGATTCTGCTACAGTTAATTCGAAGATATAATCTAAATATTTATTATGAATCATAACCAGTTATGAGTCGTCATAAATATTCCCCTTTTTAGAGCTAATAAATAATAATAAACGTTACACATGGTAAGGATGGAATCCTGCCCAGATCCTGGCAGAGACGATCATTGTCCTCATGCCTTTATGTTGTTCTTTCTCTATATTTTTTCTTCCAGCATACCACCATGTTACAATCTGATTATTTTGGCATGCCTCAACAGCATCAGTGTACCATGTGTTATCTTCTCTCCTCACAAACAGTTATTGTGTTTTATAGGACGTGCCATCTGGACGGGCATGGAGACCTAAGAGAATAAACGAATACGCCCCTGCCAAAATAAATACCACACACACATGGTCTCGGGATGCTTTGAGCTGAATATGCTGGAGCAGAGGTCCACCACAACAAGGGCATCAGGGCACTGAAGCTGGAGAGGCAACAGAGTCCCAAAGCACATGAAACATTCAGAGTCTGATTTTCCCAACACCCTCACAAAGCATTAACTCTGACCGCTTAGAAAGAAAGCAAATGAGTGGCTTGCTCATAATTCAATAAAATGGATGGATTTGATTATTCTCTTCCAAAAAAAGAGGGAAAAGCAAGTTTTTCTTTGAGCCAAGGATTAATCACACTGTCAGAATAACTTATTCCTTGTCGGTGTGTCATGCATTTAAAACTATGGAAGCTCATTTCTGTTTCAGTGTGAAAAAATAAAAGGGTAATTGTGACTTTATTTTTGGAATTGTGACTTTATATCCCACAACTTTAACATCATACTGTGGCTCACAACTGCAACTTTCCTTATAATTGCAACTTTGTTTCTCAAAATTGACTTTATTTCTTAGAATTTAAACTTTTTTCCCCAAAATTATAACTTTATTTCTTAAACTTATGACTTTTCATCTGAAAATTTTGACTTTACATCACAATTGCAACTTTGTTTCTCAAACTGCAAATGTATTTCTCATAACTGACTTAATCCATCACAATTACAACTTTATTTCTTAGAACTGCAATTTCATATATCATTGCAACTTGTTTTCTCTCAGATGGCTTGTGTCAAAAACTCTTCATTAACATCATGTAAGCCTCATTAATCCCATCCCACTAGAATTCCTGTTGACACTTGATAACCAACTTGTACCAAACGTGCCAGTGGTACTGTACATCTTCATACCAACTATATTAATGTTATAAACTGAAAAAAGGCAGATTGGATACGTATCTTTTCTTTTACAAGCTTCAGATGTTTATAATCAGATCTGCACAACATGTTTTGTAGGGCCAAGATCTAAAAAATAGTATGTACTCAGCAACATGCACGCATGTTATTAAATCTATTTCTACTCTCAAGCTGGTGTGTGTGTGTTCTGGTGGTATTTGTGAAATATTATCTGGTGTTTCTTCATTAAATTCTGAATATAGCTTCTACCAAAGCATTCGTTATATACTTTCAAACAGATTATGGTTTACAGTTTCAGCTTAACCTCAATTAAAGCACTGTACATCTGAGAGCTTTCCGCACTCGAGTCATCCGGCACAATGCTAAGAATCAGCAACATAAGCTTCCAAGCGGGGCTCAAGAATTTGGCGTCATTTGTGGAATTGGTGTCTGCTTGGGCTTGAGGAGAGGAAGTGGCCTGTGATTATTGGGCTTATCAATTATAGCACCAAGGCCGCTGAACTCCTATGAGATTTCTCTGAGCGTGGCGTATCGGATTCCAGCTGGCTGTTTTGATTAGTAAGTGTTAGTATTTTGTGTGAAGCAAAGACGTCCGGTTACAAAGGGGAAACAATGGCCCTCCCATGTCTGCATGAACCCTGGTGGCTATTTTAATAAAAACATCTTTCCCAATTGGCTTAAAAGGTGGGGGAGACATTATGTTTTCACACAGCGCACAAAGACGGTCTTGTATCACCTGAGTATCGCCACTTACCAGTCTGCTTTCTGTCAGGTCTTCGCACCCTTGAGCAAGACGTGTTCTTTACCCCCTGCTCAGGTTGTGCGTATAGTGAGTCGAGTATCTACTATATGGATCGATTCATGTGCACATGCAAGAGGAGCCTTAGTATTACGTCTAGGATAGTGGACTTGTATTCGAAATTCTTTTCAGAGGGGAAATGAGTATTAAAAGGCAGCCTGGGGTAGGTTTGCATTTCCTCTCTGAGTTAACACTCCATAAAGCTGATCCATGAAAAAAAGTCACAGCATAACCCTGGATTCAGTGTGACCTCACTTCTCTGCTGAAGGAGAAATGAATGAATTAAATACCCAAAACAACCCATGAACATTAAACTGTGGTTTATCATTTAACAGATGGGGCAAATTAACCACCCCGCCATTCCAGGCATTAAGCACACTTTAACTATGGAAACTGTATTTTCAGTGTGCTTGACCTCTAATAAACTTTATCCTGGTTCTTTCTGAATATGATATGACATGTAAAAAGATTCCTACCTGTCTGACACCTGCTGCAGCTCTATGAAAACTCATTTGAATTCAGTGCGTTCTGCAGCATGGTAAAGCAGACCGGGGCTAGTTGTCACAATGACTATCAAATCACTGCTTTGGCCAACAAATACTGTAATACATAAATGTATCCTTTTAAAACATGTGATATTTTATGACAAATATCTTTATCTTGAGAAAACGGTTCTCCTTTCAGTTAAAATATATAGATAAAACACACATTTGTTTGAATGGATGGTATAGTTATTGGATGTGACATCTTACCCAGTGTGACAATTAGCTCCTATTGGTTAAAAAACCAGATCAGGTGACAACGTTAATTTTCTGCACATCACTGACCAAGGTGGTCATAGAATCGGGAATATTAACTATTCCATGTACCTGCAGATGTACTTTTAGACCTTTTAGGTCTCACCGTTTTATGACATTAGCATTTATTTGGGATTTTCTGACAAATTAATTTAATAGGTAGGAATTCTAAGATATTCATTTAGATATGTATCAACTCTGTTGTTGCTGTAAAATAAAATTATCTAAAAAAAAAAAAGAGCAAACTAATAATTAATTATTGAAGAAATCCTACCTCTAGAGATGTTTCACTCTTGCTCTTGATGTGATTTGCTCTTCGTCTTTTTGCAGGGAACCCCTTCACCAACAGAAGACAAAGTGTCAAGAAAACTGCCCACCGTAAAGCTTGGCTTCGAATCAGCATGACTTGATATATAAATAATAATAAGGACAGTTTTTGCTATGATTTTGCTATCGTGCACGACTTTTGATGAGCTTCTCTGAACGGCACTCAACCCTCTTCAATTCCAAGGTTCTTTTATGTCTCTTTCTTTGCATGTATGCCCATCTCTCATATAAAACCAATCCATCTAAAACGTCAGAAATGCATTAGGCATTAAACATGCAACGCAAATTCTCAGTGAGCAACAGAACAACCCTCATGTCCGCGTGTCCCTCAGATCTTCTGACTCTGAGAGGTTCTTGGTCTCCAAACGCATTTCAGCAGTTTCCAAACTTTTAATATTCCTCTCGGATTTCTTCAGGTGATCTTTCAAGTGTAGCGAATTTGCCTCTATCCAGTGGAAATAAATGAAGAACAGCGTTTGAGTGTGATTCTGCGGTGGATAGCTCCTCAAACACGCGTCTCACGGAGCTCAGTGCGCACTGAGCAACTGAAGGTCCAAGACGATCAACGCAGCGCTCGTATCCTCACTGCCCGTGAATGCCCTGCTCCTGACTCGTGCACACAGAAGTCTACAACTCATGCAGGTACTGTGGTGAAATGCCCTCAGTAATTCACTGGCTGGAGGTGACATTCATCTCCCTCCGCTTGTGTGACGTCTCTGGAGGAGGGGTTCATAAACCCCACTTTGACTGATGAATGAATGAATGACTGAAGCATGAAAGCTGGAGCTGCGCGGGGTATAACATCCTCATGAGATCCAGTGAAGAGAAATGTTTTGGCTTATTCAAGGCATTATGTTTGGTCCATATTATTTTAAAATGTATGTTATTTATTTTAGATCTGTATACACTATTGTAGAAATACTTTTATTCGGCAAGGATGCATTAAATTGATTTAATTGAGTAATTTATTTGTTATAAAATAAATAAATGCTAAAAAATAATGTTTCTAGGTTTCCACAAAAAAAATCAAAAATAAAATAAAATAGCAGCGCAACTGTTTTCAACATTGATAATAATAAAAAAAATGTTTCTCAAGCATCAAATCAGCATATTAGAATGATTTCTGAAGGATCATGTGACACTGAAGACTGGAGTAATTGCTGCTAAAAATTCTTCTTTGCCACCACGAAAATAAATTACATTTGAAAATATAATCAAATATAAAAACTTTTTTAATATGTAATAATATTTCACAAAATTACTTTTGTTATATTACGTTTTTATTGTATTTGGGAGCAAATAAATGTAGCCTCGCTGAGAATAAGACTTTCAACAAAGTAAAAAAAAAAAAATCTCGCCAAGTACAGTATATCAAACATATCAATTTTATAAAATATTTCAAAAACTGTACTGTATAAAATAAATGTATTTTATACAGCAGGGAATAATTAAAAATATATATATATGCTAAAATATTTTCATTATTTTGTGAATTGTATAAATTGAAGCTTTGCCAATTATTAGTTCCAAGAAGCTTAATATGTACAGTATGTTTCCTCTAATGTGGTCTTGTGGTCATTAATATGAAGTCATCTGAGGTATTAATTCAAAACTATCGCATTTATAATCTAGCAGTCACTGGATTACCAATATAATTTAATTATGGAGTCGGGACAGTATAGAAATGTGCAAAGTATAAAGTGAGAAAAAGACACAAAAGACCTTAACGATACATTTAGTCATAGTAATTTAATTTCCTTAGGATTGAAACAACTCTTGAACTGATGAAGCCCACAGTGTACTTTGATTCAAAATTAGGTCTTAAAAACAGTATGCACTACAGTCAGCAATGTCCAAGTCATATTAGAACACATACAGTGAATGTACTGGTAAAGCATGTGTTTTATATGAACAAGAAGTCTTTATAGTTGGATTAATCTTTCTTAAATGTCAGTTTTTATATAGTCAAGAAAAAAATATATGATTGTTTCCATCCTTTGCTATTTTAAAACATCTCTCAGTACGTGTAGTTTCTCCTCTGATTAAATATAAAGGAACGCAGGTAAAAAATAAATATCCCTTTGATGTTGTAAAAGACTTGTACTACCCCACAGGACCAAAGCAACAGAAGCCACAAAACAGAACATAGCGTGTACGGTTCAGCACCTTTAAAATGTCATAAACCAGCAGATTCAGTGATTACATCCCACATGCTTTGCTGGGAATATTAAAATGATATAAAAATACTCATCAGTAGTATGTGCACTGAGAGCATGCACATCATGCATGTGCATATAAGAGGATATCTGGAGCTGCCGTTGATGATTAAAGTACACTTCTCCAAACAATAAAAGATATGGAACATGAATAATAACTAAATATGTACATTAAAGAAACCATATACATAACATAAAGCTCCTTTTATGAATGCTGAAAAGAGTTTTAAAAGACTTTGGAAATCATAAGACAACAAACTTCTATCAATATTGAGGAAAGCTTATAAAACTACAGAATGAAAACACTTGAGAGAGAGCAAACTTATTAGTTATTCATGCCATTGCACTCATACACTAATAAGTCACTATTAAAATAGTTTTCAGAGGTTGCATGTCACCAAATAGATCATCCAAAAATTAAAACTTGCTGAAAATTTTCTCACCCTCAGGGCATCCAAGATGTAGATTAGTTTGATTTCTTCATGGAAATTTTGCATTACATCAACTGCTCCCCAATGGATCATTTGCAGTGAATGGGTGCCGTCAGACCCGAGACACTCCCAGTAGCAAACAGTCGATAAATAAAACCGTCCCAGTGAATCACAAGCAAAATCCACACAACTTCAGTCCATCAATTAATGCCTTGTGGATCGAAAACCTGCATGTTTGTAATATATTTATCAATAAGATGTTATAACTTCAAATGGCTGCTTCCAGCTAAAATATACGTCTTCTATCCATAATATTGCTTTCAATATTTCAAAAATATTGAAAAATATGCACAGATCAAGCAGCTTTTAAGCAAAATCAATCCAAAACAGTTCTAAACAAATATGTTGGTGGATTTTGATGTGAGAGGACAACAGGGAATGGACTTTTACACTGGAGGTTATTATGGATAGAGGACTTGTATTTTAGCTGGAAGTGATGGTTTAAAGTTAAAATGGCTTGATTGATTTCTTACAAACACACCGCTTTTCACTTCATAAGACAATAAGTGATGGACTGGAGTCATGTGGGTTACTTGTGGATTACTGTGATGTTTTTAGCAGCTGTTTGGACTCTCATTGTGACGGCACCCATTCACTGCAGAGGATCCATTAGTGAGCAGGTGATATGCTACATTTCATCAAATCGATAAAAAAAACTAAAAAACTCATCTACATCTTGGATGGCCTGACAGCGAGTAAACTTTCTGGAAATGTTCAGTTTTTTTTTTTTTTTTTTTTTTTTTTTTTTTTTTTTTTTTTTTTTTTTTTTTTTTTTTTTTTGATTGCTTTTTGGGTGAATGATTCTTTTAAAGTTGCAGTTTCTACAAGGTTTTGGAATCCTACCGCACAACTTGCGCTGCAGCTTTGGAGATAATGCATATAATCAGCATCCAAGTTTCCTCAGAGGTGAAAATTTGATAAGTATGCATGTTTCTACCAAGACTTCCCGCAGACATAACCAACTTCACCCTCCACGATTGGTATCTCAATGAAAAAATAAATATCCTGGTAACATAACAAAAACCATAGCGAGATTGAAGTAAGACACCAGAGCTGGCCGCAAGTCAAAATCTGTGGAAACAACAACAACTAGAGAGCCAAGTTGTGGAGGTTTTGGAGTTTGATTTATGTAACACAGTGAATGTAATGACAATGCAATAAGAAGAACCTGTAATTCCTTTCATGGGTCAGGATCCTCGGAATTATGGGTTCGCTAGTCTGTTCTCACTTACTAGAGAAAAAAAAAGTCTAAGTGGTTTTTGTACACAAAAACGGTTTTGAAGGCTGCAGTGACATATGGCTTTAGCAAGTACACAAGCAGCTCAAAGCCTCCTGTGACTGGCAGAGAAAAATCTAAATATTTATTTCCCTAAACGAATGCCACAACGAGTTAAAAACAGACCCCAAACCTCACGTCAAAACAAAACTGAGGTGACAAATGCAGTAGAGGAAACGGGGAAGTGTCAAAAGAAAGCATTTCTTTTTTTTAAAAGCATCAGTGTTTGGTCATTCAGAGCTTCATGTATTAAAATAAATATGATATACCTAAGTTTAAAAAAGAGATCTATTTATTAAGTGGTTCATTGCTTGCTTTTGAAGAGCAGAAGATGAGCAGTGCACATTTGGTTCAGATAGGAAGTATGTCACTCTTCGTTCTCCTCATATGTGGTCTCGTTAAAGGGCCGGTCCAGCGAGGGAAGAACTTTGTGCCGCGAATACTTCAGCTGCAGCAGATCGCCTACTTCACTGATCACATCCAGCGCCTGAAAACAATCAGCATGCTCCATTACTTTCATGGTTACACATGTAAGTCAGAACATGCTAATGCTGAGAAGCAGCTGCCACCTACCATGCAGTACTTTAAAAGTTTGATATAATACAGTCATGACAATGCTAGTTGAATTATTTATACTGCAATTGATTCCATGCAGATTTCTGGTTCAAGTTTCCATGAAATGCACAAAATGTAAATTATTAATGTCAACTTGTTAATTTTTCAAAGAAATGTAAAACTATATGCACTAGGGCAGATCAATATATTCTATATTCACGATACATTCACAATTAATTGAGCAACACTATAAAAAACTGCAATTAGATTTGGTAAGTTCAATGAACTGATTTAAAACTTTGATTCAATGAATCATTTGAATCATCACTCATAACCTAAACTAAAACGCATTAAAATAAAATAATACAGGACAAATACATAAATCAAGATATATACTAAAAAAAAAAGAATCACCAAAAGGCTAAAAAATACATCATGACAAATTTTTCCAGCCCCAAAAACCTGTCAAGCCCCAAAAATACAAGAAAATATGATCAGAAGGACACAGAATAAAATAAAATAAAATAGGACAAAAAAATAATACTAATCAAGACATACTAAATAATCATCAAAAGGTGATAAAAGATTAAACTGTCCAGCCCTAAACCCTTTAAACTTTTGTTATACACTTTGTACAATCTTAGCCATTCAGCAATAGAAGCAATGCAAGAAAATATGTCAGAAGGACACTGAAAAATGTGTTGACGTGATAACTGGTCACATCAAAGTGCACAGTGTTTTCTTAAGCACGGGGAGGGGGGCTGACGGCCGGTGTGCTTTTCACCATAGTTAAATCAAAGTGTCCTTGGGGAGGCAGATTAAGATGCTCTTTGATCCGCTGCCAGTGCAGACCCCTGTAGCAAGAGCTGCTTATGTAAACCCTCAGTCGAGACCTGCATTAATTTACAGCGCAGGACAGTTTGAGAAGGAGCCTGGAATTCTTTAGACTGTTATCATTTTCAAACATGAAAGTTGTATCAAGTTGGAGATACTGTATTTCAGAAGATTGATGGACAGGGGTTTTGAACTTGACGTACAGAGACGACAGACATTTCTGGTCTAATTCCTGTTGAAAGACATCCTTCTTGAAATGTAAAGCACATATCAACTAAACTCACCCTATGGGGCTCTGTACATCGACTTTAACATCAGTATGTCATCAAAGCTCATAGTTTTTTCCATTAAGTCAACATATTCCATTGTAAACACTAAAATTTATGGCATGAGAAACAAAGTCTAGTAAAAAGGGTAAAATGCTGCTTTGAAGTGATGTAAATTACTGGATGTACTCGCTGTGGCGAGAAAACGAGTAGTTACCCTGTCCAGCATTTCCTTGGTGTGGGCCGCAGAGATACAGAAGCGGGCTCTGGACTCTATGATCGGCGTGGCTGGGAAGCCCACCACCACTACTCCAATATTTCTCTTCAACATCTCCCGACCAAACGCCCTGGAAACACAGACACAGCCTCATCAATTTTCAAGAAGTTATTTCCAAACTAAGCTTTCCATTATGCGCTTGTTTTTGTTCTATTATGAGGCACTATTAAGAAACTATTATTAGTGTAATCCATTTGGATTTATTTGGACGTTTATAGACCTGAACCTTGTTATTTTTCTTCAAGAAAATTACTTCACCTACAAATCGAAATTCAGTCATTATTTATTCACCCTCATGTCATTTTAAACTAGTATGCGGTTAAAATAAAAATTTTAATCGTTTTTGGTAATTGAAATAAGGGTGAAATAAAATAAAATATAAATATTAGATAAAAAAATAAACTTTAAAAATACAGCAAAAATTTGAAATGTTGTCCTGGTATCTAACTGAAACCAAGTTTTTGAAACTAAAACTGAAATAAAAATTAATTAGAGCTATGAGAATTTAAAAAAAAAATGAAATGACAAAAGCACAGAAAATACTAAAACTTTAAAACTAAATGCTGTTTTTGCTACAGAAATATAAACCACTTTTAACATCTTACTTGCTCTTATAATTGTGAGTCGCAAATCTTAAAATTTGTCAAAAGTGCATTAAAATTATAATGAAAACTGAAAATATAAAAATACATTTCAAAATATAAATAAAAACAGTAGTATATAAATAATACTAAAATAACACTGGAACACAAAGGAAGAATGTTGAAGAGGATGAATAAAGTACTAGCAAAATAGTGCATACGACTTGTGCACTATATTCTTTGTCTTTGGAAGTTTGAGGAACAGACTTAAATTCAAATCATAAATTTCATTAGATTTTCAGAGCTGCATAGTGAGTTGCATGAATACGTTACTTAAATTTTGGCTTGTTCCTCAGACAAAGCTATCATGAGGCTTTGAAACACTTGGAATATAGTGCATAAGCTGTACACACTTATTACAAATATTTATTTATGATTTCATGAGCGTTTTAGAGCTTGACAGATGTCACTACATAATATGTACTGCCATTTTTGGAAAACATGGAGTCAGAAATCATTCAGATTTGCTAATTTTGTGTTTCATTGAACAAAGTACCTGAACATGTTTTTTTTTCTTTTTTTCAAGGGATTTTTGTATATGGGATTTTTGTGTGAACTACTTCTTTAATATGTAGGATATTAGTATGTATTAGTATACTGAGAGATTGAAAAAAGAGAGAAAAAAGACTAACCCGATTTTGGCGGGCATGTAGAGCATCATGGGTACCACAGGTGAGTCATTGTTGCCATAGATGATGAATCCCATCTCCCGCAGTCTCCTACGGAAATAGACGGTGTTTTCAGCCAACCGCTGGATACGTGAATGGCCTGAAACCAAGAAACACCCAAACCATTAAGCTGAAGTTTTCAGGAAAAAAAAAGAAAAGTGATTCTGTCATCTGGCACTCCGCATCTTTTTCCACAGCCTTTCATGCGATCAGACAATTAAAATTCACCAAGCCACAAATCTCATTACTTCAGATACTAGGAAAGTCGACCACCTGAGCTATAAACTTTATACTTAAGCCTGCACGATCGCTAGATCTGAAACTGTTCAAGAAGAAATAGTTAATACCTGCTAATTTTTATACCACATTTTAACTTTCCCCTGTGATATCACCAAGGCACATGCCCTTTGTACACAGAGAAAAAGTATCAGATGTTTAATTTCTATGCATCCAACGTGCTTTTTATCACAATTCAGATCCATCAAAACGTGACGTCTAATGGCAGAAAGATTTTAATCAGCTGGATAAACAAAACCCTGGTGCTGCAGGTTACAGAAGTCTGCAACAATCCACTGTGTGATTGGTGCGGAAGAACAATACAGTAATGAGAATTATACTGCAAACACTCTTCCAGCATGGTTCCAATAAGCCTGACAAAAACAGGAAAATTAGTGTCTTGATTTTTCAACGGCTCCCTCTGGAAGCAGGACGTATGTTCCCTGGGGGAGGATTGCTTAGCGATCCACGTCAATGGAGCTCTTAAAACACTTAGTCCACCGCAGTGATCTGAGAGCCACGCTAAAGGTCTTACATTTCTGAAAGCCTCTGTTCTGCTTCGTCAAACATTCCATGCATGCTAAAAGCTTGAACAGAGGAATTTCCTGCTCTGTGACAATGTTTCACCTCGGTGTCATCCAGACGCCAAAAATCTTGCCGTGCATGTAGGGTGACACAGCTACAAGGTCCCGAAAAGTCGCTGTGCTGTTATGACTTAACATTTTGTCTGGCCTTGTAATATTCTGCTTTTTAGTGGTTTTGAAAAACAAGGGTTATAAAGAAAGAAGGGATCTCAAGGTTGAACAATTCAGCCTGGTCTATATGACGGGGCTATTGAGGTTCCATCTGATGAGCCCTTGTGAAAGGAGGCTTGCCTGGCTGTGAAATTGGACTCCTTCCTCAATCCCCCAATGTAAATTGGCCACTGACAGATAATGCAGGTTCCCCAAGTCATGACCGGGTCAGCCGCTCTGTGGTAAGGAAATTAAGCCTGGCCAATGTGTAACGTTAAACACAATGGAAGCCCAGTTACCTGATTGGTGATTCCCATTGGTTCCTTGCCCAAATAATGTAGTGCTACGAACTATGGCAGTGGTTCTCAAAAAGTTCAGATCAAATCTTTTAGAACAACCTGGTTCATCATGTTCATAATTTATTCACCCTCATGTCATTTTAAACCTTTTGTGGAACACCAAAGAAGACATTTGGAGAATATTTCAGCTGTTTTTGTCCATACAATGTAAGTCATTGGGATCCACTGTACAACAATGACTTTCATTGTATGGGCAAGAAAACACTGAGACACATTTCAAAACATTTTATTTTGTGTTCAACAGAAGATTAATGTCATTAATATCCTATTTTGGCTCATATCAATCAATATTCCTGTAGACTGGATAAATCATGCAGCTGTGAGAGCCTCATCAGTCAAACACATTATTTTATAAACCATTTGAAATATTGCAATTCAAGTTAAAAAATAATGTTCAATAAATAAAAGCATACAGTACCGTTCAAAAGTTTGGGGTCAGTAAGATTTGTAAAATACTATTTTAATACAGGAAGGATACATTTAATTGATAAAAAAAACCAGTAAAGACAATTGATAATTCAAAAAAAAGATTTCTGTAAATTTTTTTTACATTAAATTTAATTAAAGCATCTGTAAAAAAATCTAAGTTTACACAAAAATATAAGCAGCTCAACTGTTTTCAGCACTGATAATAATAAGAAATGTTTCACCAAGCACAAAATCAGCATATTATAATTATTTCAGAAGGGTCATGTGACACTGAAGACTGGAGCAATGGCTGCTGAAAATACAGCTTTGCAACACAGGAATAAATTACAATTTACACATTTTAAAATATATTAAAATACAAAGTTGAATTATTGTAATATTTCAATATAATTACTGTATTTTGTATTTTGAATCAAATAAATGCAGCCTTGGTGAGCATAAAATACTTATTTCAAAAACATTCATTTTTTACTACACTCTTAAAAATAAAGGTGCTTCAAAAGGTTCTTCAAGCGATGCCATAGAAGAACCATTTTTGGTTCCACAAAGAACCATTCAGTCAAAGGTTCTTTAAAGAACCATCTCTTTCTTACCTTTTTATAATCTGAAGAACCTTCTTTCGCCACAAAGAACCTTTTGTGAAACAGAAAGGTTCTTCAGATGTTAAAGGTTCTTTATGGAATCATTTAGACAAAAAGGTTGTTCTATGGCATCGTGAAGCACCTTTATTTTTAAGAGTGTACTGACTCCAAACTTTTGAATTGCAATGTGTATTTATAAATTTAGTCAATGTTATACTATATTATTTCTGTTTAGAAGCTCTTAAACTTCTCAGTCTAGTTTCATTTTAGAAATGATGCCCAAATTGAGCATAAAGATGCTTTAAAAATGCAATCAGATATTTAACACAAAACGAAAACAAAATGGTTTCAAATTAAATTTATATTTCATTACATAATAGTGCACATTCCAACAGCAACTTCAAGAAGCTGAGTCACTCAGGAAGACAGAGTTAAATCATGGCTATTATGTTTGACAGCCCTTACAACAGAGGAACCTGTAAGATTCTAATGAATACCTAAAGAGAACTGATCAGCTACAGTACGCAAACATCTCAGGTGATCAACTCGATGAAAATGAGCATCTGAAAGCAATAGCCATTAATGGAAGTGCAAGCTCCCCAACATCGGGCCATTGAGATAGCGAATAAGGGCCATAGGGCTTTGGGGGAGGGCGAGTGCACCGAGGTGGAGCTCGAGTCTCCAAAGTAAATCTTTCTGGGGTAACTTTTTAACAGCTAGTTTCACAACGCACACCCCTACTAACTTCTTCCAGACCCAAAGCTGGAGGATCTGGAGCAAGAGAGGCAGCGAAAGGGACCAAAAGAGCTTCCAGATGTGGGGACTGTTTCCCTTTTTTGAAAC
This sequence comes from Sinocyclocheilus anophthalmus, assembly GCA_018155175.1. Taxonomy (NCBI): domain Eukaryota; kingdom Metazoa; phylum Chordata; class Actinopteri; order Cypriniformes; family Cyprinidae; genus Sinocyclocheilus; species Sinocyclocheilus anophthalmus. Next base: position 542,644 of record JADLZN010007595.1, on the reverse strand, counting down.
GCCAGTTCCTCCTTACTTCCTTTCATCTGAAGGGAGGAGATAAGTAAAAGCACCAGGAGTTGAGGGTGGCTGACGTGCCGAAAGCCTCCTCGCCCCTTACAAGGACCTCTCTGGAGAAGGGCAACAGGAAGCAAAGCAGCTCCTTCCAGGCTCAAATCTGTGGCCTCAATCATTCATGTGCTGCAATGGTGCTCACTAGGCTAACAGCTGTCCTGATGCTTAAGTCCAAGTCAGTGGAAAGTAAACGGGGATTTTACACCTGCTTACAGGTTGATTCATTTCACAGTTATCCACATTCACTCCTCTGATCAGTAGCATCACTTTTCCTGTGAATTCAAGAGACGTTTCACATTGACACTACCATTCAAAAGTTTGGGGGCAGTAAGATTTTCTTTTTTTTAAGAAATGTAAACTTTTATTCAGCAAGGATGTATTAAAGCGATTAAAGGTGACAGTAAAGACATTCATAATGTTACAGAATATTTCAATTTTAAATAAATGCTGTTCTTTTCAACTTTCTATTCATTAAATAATTCAGAAATAATCTATCTCACTTTCCACAAAAATAATAAGCAGCACACTGTTTTTAACATGAATAACAATAAGAAATGTTTATTGAGCACCAAATCAGCCTATTAGAATATTTTCTTGCTTTACATGCAGGATTTTAATTACATGCAATTTATTTAAAAGCAAAATTTAAAGTCCAACAAAAAATAGTTAACATTATTGCACTACTTTTCTCTGTTGTGCTGTGTTTGGCACATATAGTGTACATGTATTTGTACACAAGCACCCAGCATAACAACTGTCATGAAACTGTTTATGAGCATCCTTGAAGCATTAAAAATGTTCTCTTGTGCTCTGTGACCATTCTGTAATTTCCCTCCTCCCCATAGAAATGGATTTTTCGCTACTGCAAAGTGAAAGTACAGATAAAGTTTCAATGGGTGCCATGCAAAGGTCACAGACCAGTTTAGGCGCAATATTGACATTCATGCTGATAAAAATAAGGCTGTGAGGGAAAAGACTTACAGACTTTATAGTGGCATGCACTGGTTAAAAGTCCTAGATCCTGTAATTTTCACAACTCACAACTTTCAACTTTTTTATCTACTGAAATTTGTTTTCGGTAAGACGTGTAGTCAGCGGAACATTCAGCATGAAATAACAGTACAATCCACTGAACTGACTGTACGTCTATCCCTCACAGCCTGGTGCTACTCTGACTAATGTTTATAGATCAATAATGAAATCCATTGTTGATTATTTTCATTAACAATTAGATGTTGCAGCTCTAGTCATCGATGGATGCTAGTTAGGGTATGTCTGTTGGATTGAAATACTTGCACAACAATGGAAGTGTCAAAGAAACAGAAGCACATCACAACATCTGGAATAACAATCCATTACCCTGCTCTAAGGGAGGTGTGGGTAAACACATTCATATACCTAAAACGTGTATCTGCCCTCTTTCACAGAGCAAGTCAACACCTCGAGACAAAGATGAATGTCCAGTGTTTGTCAAGTCCGCCTGTTTGCAACCAGGCTTAACAATGAGATCAGGTATGCTCATCACCACACAATACAGCAAGATAAAAATGTCAACTTGGGTAACCACTGTGATTTACGAGGCAAAATCTTTCAAATTCACACATTTTTTGCACATTTTCCCCTGAGAATGAGCAAGGCCAGGAATATTTCTAATCTGCATGTTTGTGTGGGGACGCCAGGAATTTTGGATGGTTTGAAAGCCAGATCTGATTGAAAGAAAACTTTATTTCCATTCAGGCCAAGGACAAGTCGGACTGTGAAATCACTAGACTGTGAAAGCATCTGCATCTGTATTCAGAAACAATAAATGAATTGAAAATGTAGGGCAAACCAGGGCAAACCTACGGTGGCCGAGAAGTGCAAAACAAATCACAATTCTGAAAACAAAATAACAAATTACAAATGCAAGTCTAAAAAACAAAATAACAATTCAGAAAGCACAACAACAATTCAGAAAACATTATAACAAGTCAGAAAACACAATGACAAATTCGAAAAAAAATAACAAGTCAGAAAACACAACGACAATCAGACAAACCGGAAGAGGTAGGTAAAGTTTGAGGACGCGCCATCTGGTTTGGGATTACTCACCGCGGATGGTCGAGCATCGTCATAAAGTATACCGGATAAGACAGCAGCGTCGTGGTAGAAAGTTGGAGATGGGACTTAAAGAGCTCAGTTTAAATATATTGTATGAATTGCCCTTACTATGGAATAAAAAATACGGAGTGTATATTTACATTTAGTTAAAAGTGTCTGTAAAGCATTAGCTCCAGTGGCGCAGATGGATAAGCGCGTGTCGTTGGCTTTTTGACACGATCGACCCGGGGTTCGATTCCCGCCTTTTGCCAAACTTTTTTTTATCCCTTTTCAAATCTCATATCACATCATAAAGGCATTTATTTTAAATAAAAATTAAGAAAATAATCAAAAATTTGAAAATAAAGTATCGGGTAGGGTTAGGCTAGGTGTAGGGAGGGCTATTGTACCAATAAGGTGGCATCCATTTAATTAAAATTAAATTATAATTTGCACTCAATACGTTATTATTGCATACTTGTTTATAATGTACTACAATACTGAAGTTCAGATAATTGCCACAATTTGCAACAAGTAGTATACTTGATAGTAGAAACCCTGCTATTTTAAACATAGTGTAAATAGGTATTTGCACATAGTGTAAATAGCATATTGCTAAAAACTACTGCTATTTTCACTTAGTGTAAATAGAATCCTTTGCTAATACGAGATTTGAAAAGGAAGGAAAAAAAAGTTTGGCAAAAGCGGGATCGAACCCGGGTCGATCGCGACAAAAAGCCAACAACAAGCACTTATCCATCTACACCACTGGAGCTGAAGCTTTACAGCCACTTTTAACTAAATGTAAATAGACACCCCGTATTTTTATTCCATAGTAAGGGCAATTCATACAATACATTTAAACTGAGCTACTTTAATACCATCTTCGAACTTTCTACCACGACTCTGCTGTTCTTCGGCTGGTTCTTCCCTGTATACGTTGATTGACAGATGTCTCGTCCAGTCAGCGGTGAGTAATCCCAAACCAATGACGCTGTCTCAAACTATACCTACCTCTTCCGGTTTGTCCGATTTGTTGTTGTGTTTTCTGACTTGTTAATTTGTTTTCGGATTTGTCGTTGTGTTTTCTGACTTGTTTGCATTTGCGTTTGTAATTTGTTATTTTGTTATCAGAATTGTGATTTGTTTTGCACTTCTCGGCCACCGTACAAACCTCATTGAAGTTTTTAATTGGCTTGTTTTACAGTAAAAATGTCTAAAAATCCTTAAAAGTAGATAATATTTTATGCACTGTTGCTTCAAGTAATTTTAAGAGTTGTTTTAATAGACTGCATTTTGAATATAAGTGTTTTTGTCTTACGGCACTGACAGACTTTTTCGCTTGTTTTAAATGGTTTATACTTAAAAATAAAAAAAAGTTAAAAAGTTGCTTTTCACCTAAACTGATCTTGTTTCAAAGATTATTAGATAGTTTAACTGAAAAATATGGAATAACTAGAAAATATTGTTGCATTGCACATGGAGGACAAATGCAAACGAATCACAGATGAAATAAACAATATATAATGAAATGCACTGTACATAATAGTTATCCTGATGATGAAATCAGCTACCCAATTACAGTGAATCTCTAAGTATGACATCCAAAACAAACTTGAAATAAGTACTGTAGGTTTCAAATTGCCTTTAGAACTATTGAAATATTGCATAAGCTGGAGAAGTGGGACTGAAATCTTTGTTTTGACACAATAGAAATGAAATGACACATTATGAAAGAATATAAATTGTAACCCTGGCAGCAAATGAGTGCTGGAGGCAATTTGTTCACACTGAAGTCACATGTCAGATTAATACATTGCTGCAGGCTTCAAATCAAAAATGTGGGTAAAACAGAGCACATCAAGTATAGCTGGAGTGGGATGCAAAAAGCGAGAATGAAAGGACCAAAGAAAGCAGGGAGGAATAGTTTTCAGTTCCCATGAGGATACACAGGATGTCTCCCAGTTGACCTTTGCTTGATTAGTTTTCTTTGTACATCAACCCCCAACAAACCCCCACAAACACTCTGATTGTTCAGGTCCACCTTTGTTCTCACTCTTAGATTCTCCAATATCAGTTAATCTACAATAAATGTCATTGGTTAATCAGTAATCTGTTATTACTGCATGCACCTACAAAGTGTATTCACACAGCAATTCTTTGCAGTTCTAGATAAATAATGAATTTATTAAAGAGAAGGGTGTGCATGTGAAGAATGTAATATGAATGACTGCTTTTTGGTTCGAAGCAATAAGCAAATTCCCCACAAAAAAATCCAAAATTAGTCATATTTTTGGATCTGGCACCCAAGATGGCTGCCTCATGCGTTTGGGCAACAAGAGGTGATTCCTGTAATCCGATAAGAATATTTTTTTTTGAACATCCATCCACTTGAGCTTCTGAAGTTTAGTTTTCTTACGTACTAAGCTGGAACAGTCTGGAACATCCTTTTTGAAAATGGTAGAAAAGGAACCCATATTGAAGTATTCTATGGAATTCCTGAAGAGTCTCAAGCAATCAGCTCCTCCACCAAGCCCTCGGCTAAGAAAGATCTTATATAATGAAGGACTTGCACGGGCACCAACTAGGAAAAGAGGATGCAGAGGGGGTAAGAAAATATTGCATAAAATTAAGACAATTGTTGGCAGAAGATTCGGTAACAAAACATAATGCTTGTTTGGACTGAGAAACAGGGATACATTTGAATCCAGTTTGATTGAAGTCAAAGTAGAGCACAAAAGGCCAACTAATTATGCTATGTTACCAACTCTTTTGATGACGAACCCTAGATCTCTTGTAAACAAGATTAATGAGTTTCAAGCCATTTTGATGGAAAATCATGTGGATGTAGCTGCAATTTCAGAGACTTGGTTTACCCCCCACATGCCTGAGGATTTATTGGGTATTGATGGATACACGTTATTTTCTAAATGTCGAACCACACGTCAAGGTGGAGGAGTTGCATTGTACATCAAAGAAAGTGTCCCATCTTATCCTTTAACCTGTATTAGTGTTCCCGATCATCTTGAATGTCTGTGGGTGAAGGTGAGACCGTCGAGACTTCCAAGGCATATATCTGCTATTGCTGTGTGTGTAGTGTATTCACCGCCACAATCATTATATCAGGACGAACTCATAGAGCACTTAATAGCTTCATCTGATCTGCTTCGTACTAAGTACCCAGATATTGGCCTCATCATACTTGGAGATTTTAATCATCTCAGAGTCCAGGATATCTGCTTGGATAATAAACTTTGCCAGGTTGTCCATAATAACACTAGAGGTGATGCGATTCTTGATATGATCATCACTAATATGAAATCAGTGTACAAGAAACCTGAAATTAATAGCTTCCTTCCGGAAGGTGTTGTTCCCACACAATGGAAAGAGGCTACTGTTGTACCCATACCAAAATCTTCCCCCCTGGATATTGAGGAACTGAGGCCGATTTCATTAACATCTCAGCTGTCAAAAATTTGTGAGAAATTTGTTGAGCAATGGATTGTGAACGATATTACACCAAACCTAGACCCTATGCAGTTTGGTAGTCGACAGAACCATCCTTCATGTGGAGTTGCCCAGGGAACCATATTGGGGCCCATAATCTTCCTAGTACTGATTAACAATGCTATCCAGGATCAAATTGCCCACTGGAAATATGTGGACGACATGACCATGGCCGAGAGGTGGACTTCTCATCAGCCCTGTACTCTCCAGCAGACGTTGAATGATCTTGGCATCTGGGTAGAGGAACATAAAATGAAACTCAACTAAAAAAAATGCAAGGTCTTTCATGTTACCCGCATGAAACAGATACCAGCTTGGCCATCACTTTCTATAGATCATAACATTTTGAAAATGTGTGACTCTGTTCATCCAGAGTTATTTAAAATGGGATGGTCAAGTGGACCACATGTTGGCCAAAACCATTCAAGCTGGTGGTTATTAAGCCTCTTATTAAGAAATCACAACTAGATCCTAGTGAACTGGCAAATTACAGACCCATCTCAAATCTTCCTTTTATGTCTAAAATTTTAGAAAAAGTTTTGTCTGCTCAATTGCGCTCCTTCCTGCAAAAAAATTATCAACTATATATCGCAACAAGACCAGATGAAACTTCTAAATTATCTAAGCTAACAGAATGTGTTAAAAATGTAAAAGATTGGATGACCAATAATTTTCTCCTATTAAATTCGGATAAGACAGAGATATTACTTATTGGACCAAAAGACAGTACACAGAATCTCGTGGATTACAATTTGCAACTAGACGAATGTACTGTTACTTCCTCTACAGTCCAAAATTTGGGTGTTATATTAGATAGCAACTTGTCTTTTGAAAATCATATTTCCCATGTTACAAAAACAGCATTCTTCCATCTAGAAACATTGCCAAGTTACGAAACATGTTACCTGTTTCTAATGCAGAAAAGCTAGTTCATGCATTCATGACCTCTAGACTGGACTAGTGTAATGCACTGCTAGGTGGTTGTCCTGCATCTTCAATAAACAAGCTACAGGTAGTCCAAAATGCAGTGGCTAGAGTCCTTACCAGGTCAAGAAAATATGATCATATTACCCCAATTTTACAGTCTCTGCACTGGCTACCTATTAAGTTCCGTATCAGTTACAAAATATTATTACTTGCCTATAAGGCCCTTAATGGGTTAGCTCCTGCATACCTAACTAGTCTTCTACCACGCTACAATCCATCACGCTCCCTAAGGTCGCAAAACTCTGGACTTTTGGTAGTACCTAGGATAGCAAAGTCCACTAAAGGAGGTAGAGCTTTTTCACATTTGGCTCCCAAACTCTGGAATAGTCTTCCTGATAACATTCGGGGTTCAGACACACTCTCTCTGTTTCAATCTAGATTAAAGACACATCTCTTTGGCCAAGCATTCAAATAATGCATCTCATAATCTTTTACTGCAGTTATATCTGATCAAATGCGCATTATTATTCTTTAGTTTGGGTTAAACAAATCATTTTTGCTTGGTTGGAACAGCAGCTACGCTAATTATGTCTCTATTTGTTTCTCTGTTTCTGCTGGGATTGACATCCCGTGGTAACTAGGATTTACACAAGCTTCAGTCTGGATCCAGAACACCTGAGAAGAGATGATGCCAACCCCTCAGATGATGCCAACCCTGAAACATCATACAGAATTACCAAATTTTGCTATAAGTTTGATTGCATCATATAATAATTGCTGTTAATAGTGTTCATCGTCTGTTTTATTACGTCTTAAATTGATTTTTCCGTACATTTCTGCCATATGTACATTAACTGACAGTCACCACTGATAAGCTACCACTAAATATTGTAGAAACTTAATTTGCTGTAAAGTTGCTTTGCAATGATTTGTATCGTGAAAAGTGCTGTACAAATAAACTTGACTTGAGTTGTCCTCAGCCAACAGAAAGTTTTTTGCTCTCTGCCGGCTAAAGAAATTTGGTGTTCGAGATCAAGAATTGGTTATCACCTATACAGGGTATGTGCGCCCTGTGTTAAAATATGCAGTTTCAGTTTGGTACAGTTCATTGACTGATGAAATTAAAAGGTTGGAAAGTGTGCAGAAACGGGTCTGTAAAATCATACTGGGACAAAGTTATCAAGGATATTCCGATGCCCTCTCCCTCCTTGGATTGTGCACACTAGCAGAGAGACGAGTCCAACTGTGTCTTGATTTTGCTAGGAAGCTATACAAGTCTAGTTTTAGAAACTGGCTACCACCACTCAGAGAGCAGTTGACTGGACGCCAGATGAGGAACTCAGATAAACTGACAATCCCCAGATGCCGAACAGAAAAAATCAGGAGATCACCAATTCCCTATAATGTGTAGACTTTTAAACGATTACAGACTTTAAAAGAACTTTGTGTATTTTTAATGATGCATTCATTAATTTCTATCTTTTTTTTTTTTTTTTTTTATTTTATATGAATTAAATTGGTAATTGAGACATTTTATTGTAACAGAAAATAATTCAGTGTCCACTAATGACAAACGTCCTTGGGTACCTGTAATGATGCTGAAAAGTCAATAAATCACTAACATGCAATAAGGTAAAATACGAGGGTAATATATCAAGCGCATATTGATAAATGTATAAAATATATCACACACACAGTGGAGAATCAAATTAGAGAACAATCTATAAATACTTGATTTTTTCTGAAATACTGTTAATTTTCATTGTTCAAAATTTGAAGGAATATTAGCTGTAGGTATACTACTGTTCTACTAACATGTTTGACAAAATATCCAAGGCATTTCAACAAAAACCTTTATTTTGTTGAAAACGCATTGATCAAAATTAGAGAACAGAAACCACTGTAGCAAGAAACTGAAACTGACATTTTGTAGGGTTACAGCTGTCAGAAATTAGTAGGAAGTGTAGAGGCCCTTGCTTTGAATGACTTCAGCACATCTGCGGCCGCAGGACATCATTCGTTTCTCAGACTACGCTGGTGTGATTTTGGTCCACTCTTCTTCCACTTTCTTCCATAGTTCGGTAACTGTAGTGAGTTTCTTAGCCATAACTTCGTCACCAAGGATTTTCATCAGATTTTCAATCAGGTTTAGATCAGGACTCTGGCCCGGCTATTTCATTATTTCAATGTTTTTAGCTTCAAGGTACTGCTTTACCCATTTTGTAGTGTGACAGACGGCATTGTCTTGCATGCTTGCAGGGAAGGAACTGCATGTTGCCGAAGGAGATTCTGATTTTGCATTCACCCTGCCATGTAGCTCTATAAGAGGCCCAACTCTTGCTGCACAAAACATCCCCCAAAGCATGACACTTCCTCCTCCACCTTTCACTGACTTCTTACACACTTGGGGTTCAGTCTTTCCCCAGTTTGACGCTGAACAAAATGTTTCCCACCAGACCCAAATAAATGAAACTTGCTCTCATCACTAAAGTGATTAAACGTCTCTTAAATGTGACAGACCCTTACCCTGTTCAGCGCTGAACTGGCAAGCAATTCCAGCTGCAGTGTTGAACCGATTCCTCATTGAGAGTCTCTGCATTATCCTGTCTTCTCGTGCATTTGTCTGACTCAACAAGAACCGAATGAGCCATGGCGAAGTTTGCCGAGGATTACTGAAGATTTTGATGAGTGAGTTGACGATACTGAGCAAGCCTGAGGCCGTAGGCCTACGGAAATTAAATATGCTTGTTTATTATGACTGTTATTAATTTACATTTTATTAAAACCTGCAAAAACCTTTATGTCGAGTGATGTAAATAAATTTTACAATAGTTTATTTGTGCATGCATATTATATTTAAAGTTGCTTAAGCAAAATCAATGAGTTTATAAGGCTGGTTTATTCATTCTTTATACTGTAGACATGTAGAACATATCTGCGTTTGTGCATCAATGTCTGTAATGTGTGCTGTAGGTGTGAATCTTTTTGGAATCTTATCCAAGTTGTAGGCTAGACAATATTGGTCAGTCAGTCGTATCTGAAGATCCTCGAATGAAACTGTGACCACAAACACCATAACTTAAGTGAATTATATTGCAATAATCCGCAATATGCTTTCACACAAATAACTTAATTTTTTGAATGTTTCAATATGTGTTGACACACATGACTTATTTGAATTTCAATTGATAAAACATGGCCCTGATTTGTTTGAATAAATGGGGGGGGGGGGGGGGGGCGAATGACGTTATTGGCTTGGACGTCAGGAACCAATGGATCAGCTTTTGAACCGTTTCAATCCTGTCCGAAAAGTACCGGTTTTGTGGAATATCGGACTGTTGCATCCTAATTTGGAATGTACCAACTTCCTCTTGTATCATCTCTTTGGCCTTCATCTGGACCGTCTCCTGTCGCAGGGTTTCAGTCACCTTAGAGTGGCCCGCGATCTTGCAATTTCAGTGAAAATTAGAGGAATGCTGCCAATTAAATAGGGTTTGTCATATAATTAAGGAAATTAGCACCAGGTGCCAGATTAACACCAATAACTTGGAGGTTTCTGTAAGTGTTCTCTAATTTTGATCATAGTTCTTTTTCAAATTAATTTATGAAATATGCTTAAAAAACTGACCTTCTACTCCTGATAGGATAACTTCTAATAGGACTAAGCAGTGACCTTGAAATTTAGGAAATTATAGGTTGTTCTCTAATTTTGATCTCCACTGTACTTAAATCATAAATATAATTACATATTACTATTTATATGTTCTTGTTTTTATTTAACATTTTTATTGATTGTAACATTTTAATTATTATTTTCTAGTCTGTTCTCAGTTGGTTGGGGAGAGACTGAAATACTAAAAAAACATTGTCTCCGTATAAGTAATTGCATTTGTTCTTGAAAATAGAAATAATTACATAAAAAAGCACTTTATTACTGCCGGATGAAAGCTCAACCATCTCATAGGTCAAGGGTTTAGAGCTTTTTTGCACCAGTGTGGGATGCTGGTAAAAGTCATTAGCAAGTCCATTAGCAGGTGAAGGAGAAGAGAAAATTCACTGGGAGACAGCAAGATGTTCTCAGGAGACATCTTTAAAGATGATGGAAACAATACGTCTTTGTAAGGAGATGAAAATAGCCCTTAGCCAAGCAAAGTAATACTCATATTAGTCATATTGAGCACTTTACCTGGACCCGACGGACCGGTAGAGCATGTTTGTTGTAGCTGCCAGCGTTGATTGAGTGGCAGGGGGGGAAACAGGCAGTTTGGTGGGTCTAACCAAAGGGCCAGATCACACTAGTTACATGGGTAATTGTTAACACATTTCTGAGGTTTAAACTTTGAGCTAAATATTTTACCTGGACGGAGTCTGTGTACAGCTGTTGAACTAATCAGTCTCATTTCATGAGCGCTGGGAAATTGTATGAAGAAAAATCTCACATCGACAGATCTTTTTTGTTTTTCCCCCTCGCCTCACTTCAAAGTGATCCTTGAGAAACACTTATTTCAATTTCTGGGCCAAGTTTATCCAGAGCGCACAGAGCAAACAAACATAAAGATTGTATTTGCGCAGTGAAATAAAACCGCCAATAAAGCAAAGACAAGAACAATAGAGTTAACAAAGTAAAGGCACGCTTTTCAGTGAATGATGTGCAGATGAGAACAGGAAATACATGTGGAGGATGACGTGACTGTTTACTGTACAACTGATTGCCAGACGCAAAAAAAACAAAAAACACACACATTGGTGATTGAAGGCTGGCCTGATTTTGCTAAGCCTAACACCTTCATCTTGTGAAAACAGAATGGATGACTCTTGGCCTGTAGTGATTTCGTGACACAACATTCTTGTTTGAAATGTTTGGTATCTTGATCTGTATCTATGCCACCTGAATTATCTGCTGTAATATGCAAGTTCTAGCAGGGCACTTTGGTAAAAAAAGAAAAAAAAACATCTGGCAGGTAAATAAGTGTACAAATGTAATGTTCTTTTAAGCTTTAATTAAGCTTCAAAATGCTGAAGACCATCCATGGTAAATCCTTGCAAGCTGATTATCTATTTTTGGGTCAATCCTGCCACCTTGTGGAGCACTGAACAACACACAATTGACATTTATTTGCCTGAAAACGAAAATGGTCCTCACACAAAGCTATTGTATGGCTTCATGAGACTTGAACACAAGTCTTATGGAAAACTGTTATGGTGTTTTTTGTCCTTTTCAAAGCTTAAAAGCTTCAGTCCACATTCTTTAGGAAAAAACAGCCACTATATTATTCAGCATTTTTTTTTGTGTTCCATGGATGAAATAAAATCATATGGTTTTGGAACAGCATGAGAGAAAGTAAATGATAAGAATATTTTTTTGGCTGCCTTAGATTATATCAGGCATAAATGAATAAAAAAAAATAAAAAAAGGGAAATCAAAGCCAAGAAAAATTAAGTAGGTAAAATAAAGTAAAACTAACCTATTGTCGTTCCATCCTTCCCCATAATGCACTTCATAGAAGTGATGATTTGCTCCACGACAGGAAGCGGCATAGAGGTGGCATAAATTGCACTGTGAGAATGAGTTCGCAGGTAGTCTATCAAATCCTAAAGCATAAAAAGCAAGACGTTTCATAATGACTAAGTATCTTGTAAGCTTTGTATATCAGTTAAACAACTGAGTTTTACTAATGACTAAGAAAATGATTCACTATCGTTCAAAACTTAGTACTTTTACTTTTTTTTTACTTAAAAAATTTACACTTTTGCATTAAATTGATCAAAAATGACAGTAAACATTTCAAATAAATATGGTGCTTTCTCTATAAGCCAGATCTTGAAAGATATATCTAATAACACCCCACACACGATATATATCTATATATATCACATACGTCACAACAAAGTAAGCAGCACAACTGTTTCACCATGACACTATTGCAAACATTTTGCAAATTCAATGTTCGAGAGATCCTGTGATTTAAGACTTTTAAGAGTAATGGCTTCTGAAAATTCAGCTATGCATCACAGGAATAAATAACATTTTAAAACATATTAATATAAATTAATAAATAGAAAACAGGTTATTTTAAATTGTAATCAGATAAAAAAATAACAACATTATAATATTTAACAATAATATTAAAATTTTTACTGGATTTGTATTTATTTTTAATAAATACAGCCTTGGTGATCATAACAGATCATAACAAAACATCTTACTGATTCCACACTTTTGAATGGTAGTGTATATTTCAGGGTTCCTAAATCTTGCCCTGGAGGGCCAATGCACTGCAGAGTTTAGCTCCAACCCTGATCAAACTCACCTACCTGTGATTTTCTAATGATCCCGAAGGCATTGATTAGCATGCTCAGGTGTGTTTGATTAGGGTTAGAGCTAAACTCTGCAGGAAAGTGGATCTCGTGGGCCAGATTTGAGGATCCCTGGTATATTTGCTAAACCTCTTTCACTTTTCACAACCTTTTTTATATAAAAACATAAAGTAAGTATATAAGGACTTCTGCTATTGGTAAAAATGTATTGCAATTACAAATTGGCACTTGAACTTCATACCTTCCTCCCTGCTATGTAGCCACCAGCAGCACCGAAGCTCTTTGTGAAGGTGCCCATCATGACGTCTACATCTTTGGAGTCCAGTCCAAAATACTCCACCACCCCTCGACCGTAGGGTCCTAATGCCCCGATACTGTGTGCCTCGTCCAGGTAAAGGTAGGCCTTGTACTTCTTTTTCAGGGCTATAACTTCTGGCAGTCGTATGATGGAGCCCTCCATACTGAGTAAAGAACATGTTTGAGTACATTAAACTTTGGCAATTAATTTGATAGTTAAACTGTCAAAAGTGCAGCACATGTAATAACATGTTTCACACCTGAGAAAACCACAGCAATACAGATGCACATTTGCAACAATGAGAGGAATCCCAGAAAGTGAGAGTTCAATCACCTGTAGATGCCCTCCACAAGAATGAGGATTTTCTTCCAGGGTCGATGTGTTCTAGGCTGGCCATGAACGATAGCGTCTCTGAGCAACTTCTCCAGGCTCTGCATATCTGCATTTAAGCAAATAAAATGTTTAACCCATGTTTAACCCAGAGTAAAATAACTACATTTGACCCAAATACTTCTTTAAATTTGTATAAGGCTTGTCTTCATAAAAAAAAAAAAAAAGTTTAAATGGCATGACATTGGTGACATAAGCTACTGATAAAGTGGCTATATGAAAACTATGTGGTATTCTGGGGTCATAGTGTAGTAAAATGTTGCCTGTGTCCTTAGTCATAATTTAAGGAATGACAGCACATAAATTCATTGCAAAATATCAGTGCAAGAACTGCTTCAAGCACTTCAGTAATAAGTAATCAGAGTGCTGCTAAAGTTTCCCCAAGCCTCTACAATTTGACTCAAAGGGTTTCAAGGACCATTACCTATTCACCTCAAGTTACTTTATCAATTTAAAAGCTAATGTATTAATCACTGACAGTCATCTGTCCAAACTGCCAATTTAAATGATTCATTTAGAATAACACAGCTGAAATATGACGGAGAGCTGACCTTTCCAGTGATAAAATTTGTATTCATAGTAGGGGTGGAACAGTTCAACTTACTCACGGTTTGGTTTGTATCACTATGTGTTTGTATTCGGTATGTGCTATGTTTAGGCAAAAACTATAGTCAAATAAAAATAAAGAAAATAAAAAATAATATATCTAACTACAAGCAACAGCACAAATAAATACAATAGAGTAAAGATACAAATAAAATAAATAGTGATTTCAGTTTTTTTTTAGGTAGGTCTAACAAAGTTTTCAGGTACAGAAATTGAATAAAGTAATGAAATGTAAAACAGCATTGTATATTTGACTGTATAAATTAAAGTTTAATCTTTATTAAAGTTACAAAAGCTATTCAATCAAGAGCAGTGAGTGATTTATTTTTTGTTGCTGTTTGATTAATATAAAGAAAGTGCTGTCACTTTAAGAGAATGCACTGATACAGTACGTTCAGCCGGCTATGTCTGCTATAGGATAATTACCATTTTGACAATTTTTGTGTGAATTTGTCCACTTAAACACAATACTTCAGAGAAAGCTTAATATTTGCCTGCGTTCTGAGGTGTGGGTTTGCGCGCTTTGGATGAGCGCATGCACAAATCTTCTCACTGCACGCGCGAGCTGATCGGCCTGCGTCCGCTGTCTCTTATACTGGCAAAGCTTAAATGAGTTTAGCTTAAACGAGTTTAGCTTAAAACACGGATATCAACGTGTGCTGTTCAGGTCTCACCTGTGCACTCTCGCTATCAGCACCTGGGTGATGACGGAATAAATGCTCATATTACAGCATACGGCATTCGCATTGAACAAGAGTGAATGGTTTGTCCACGCTTTTTTTTCCATCGCTGTTGTTGTAATGTATTGGGAAGCCAGAATGCGCATCCATCAACAGAAACATATATTAGCCGAACCCTGTTTGTTTTACGTGTTATTTATAGCAAACCATATTACAGATGCGTTGTCCGATTCAAGTTGACCCGCGGTCCTTGCGCATGCCGAACCGTGTGTGGAGAACCATACGGTTCGATTTTTTCCCCGCAAACATTTCCACCCCTAATTCATAGTGTTTGACTGGACATTAACCAAAATGGCATTCAGAAACAAGACTAAAAACAACCTAAACTACAAAAAAGTTAACTTCAGGACCCCAACTTCCAAGATTTTAACATGGGTCGAGGTTGAGCACTTGCAGCGTCATGGGTCATGCTTTGTGTGCACTGGAGCTGCACCAAAAGTTCATTCTTTACCTTGTGCTGTTAACAGCTGTGAACAAGGACTGAGAGCATATAGATATGGTGATGATAAGATAAGAGATGTGCCTGTCAGTGCAAACTCACTATTGTGTTTAAAAACCCGGATGGTGGAGCCGGACAGCCGGGCTCCCAGTACCAGAGAGGCATGGTTCAACTCGTCACTTAGAATCAGACATCCCTACAAACAGGAAAAACGGTGTCAGGTCACTGTAAGAAAATGCATTTATTTGATCAAAAATTAATTTTAAAATATTTAGAATTTTCAATATTAAAATGGTTTTAATATGTAATTAAAATGTAAATTATTCCTGCGATGGCAAAGCTGGATTTTCAGCATCATTACTCTAGTGTCACATGATCCTTCTGAAATCATTCTAATATGCTGATTTGGTGCTCAAGTAACATTTCTTATTAGTGTCAACTGCTGAGTGGGGGGGAGCACACCCACTGAAACCGTGTTTTCCCATTAACAAAAAGTTAAAAAGAACAGGATTTATTTGAAATTGAAATAGAAAATGTAATGCATCCTTGCTGAATAAAAGTACTTCCTTACTGACTACCTTATTTGAATGGTAGTGCATGTTAAAAATTATTTAAAAAAATGTTACCTCTTAAGTGTCACCGGCCCACAGCCATTACATAATTTATTGCCTTTTTACCCTATCAAATATTTAGTAATCACCCTAAATTAGATATCATTTGAAAGCTTAAAAACTCAAAATTCATCCTGTGAAAACCATTTTGAAATCGACAATTGTTTCCCATGGGACATGGGTACTATAAATCTTTAATCCCTATGCGGCGCGGTTGTTAATGTCATATTACAAAATGCATTTCGGTATTTTACAATAAAAACTTTTTAGAATCTTGACAAAATACATATCGTTGATAAGGGGTTAATTAGCCTTTGAATTGATGAGTTTTTTTTTGCTGCTTTTGTTTCTGTTGTTATAATGCTTGACTTTTACAATAATATGCATCCTTCAAAGTCAGTTTCGACCACGTAAATCTGGAAAGTCAGGCGTTTTAGTGCTAAATCACTAGACAAGGGTCTGTCCAAACTCGGTCTGGAGGGCCAGTGTCCTGCAGAGTTTAGCTCCAACTTGCCTCAACACACCTGCCGGTAAGTTTTCTAGTTATCCTATAATATCTTTGCTTAGCTGGTTCAGGTGTGTTTAATTGGGGTTGGAGCTAAACTCTGCATGACACCAGCCCTCCAGGAACGAGTTTGGGCACCCCTGCACTAGACCTCTTCTTGGCCTGCAACAAGAAGTGAGGTTGGGAAATCTCTGTGGTGCACTTGCAGCTAAACGCATGTTTCCTGTGGTGATTTTGTGCCTTATAAAGTGCATTCCATTGTGTGAGCCACACAAACGGTTTGAGTTGGAACCGGTGATCTATCAATACCATTCTATTAATCTCCTCCCTCTGCACTGGTGATAAAATGTGGCATATCCACCCAGTGTGCTTAAACCAACAAAGGAAAACATTCACACACCAGAAACTTATGTATCATTTAAACAAGCACTGACAGGTCAAGGGGGGATCCGCCTGAACTGACACTCCTATGAATTTTAGGAGTTGCCTGGGTGGATCATCACAGCAAGAGATAGGGACAGAGGAGCTGGCAAAGCAGGAGAGAGATAGTGAGGAAACTAAATGGTCTAGCGCTTAAAACCTTGCCAGCTAACGCAGGAATGTTCATGGAGTTGGTTGCAAACCCCATGCCGAAAGCCATAGCTGACTCCACTCCCAGGAATGACGCCACCAGTTTCTCCAACTCTTCATGCCTGTCGAGGTTGCCTAAGCAAATCACACAAATAAATCAGCTAATGCAAGCAAACACTCACTTATTGTAAACAGAAGCTAGAAAACCAACACCTGTGTATATTTCGAAAACAAAGTCATCCTAGAAAGTTCCAAGTTCCATAAGTCCATATAATAATTCTCTCCAGAGGTCTGTGTTGCCACCTTGTGGACAAACTAATTAGTGCAAAAACAATTCAAGGCATGTGTGCGACCTGCACGTATTCTTCCCTCAGGCCGGATGAAGATGATTGTCCCAGATTGGGCCTGTGGGCCGCCAATTGAATAGCCCTGGCTTAGACGCATCTAAACTTGCGACATTTTTGGAGCGCTTCTCCACAGGATTCCTCAAATCAGAGTTAAGTAATCTAGCCTTATAATACAGGGCATTCATACAGAATGAGTTTTGCACTCCACTGCACTGTTTTTCCATTGTTTTCTATGTTAACATGCAGTAGACGGACATGTTTGACCATTGCGATTGTGTTTTGCTATATATGTGTCTTGCTACATCTCTATATCTTGCGTTTATTTTTTCATTTACCTACTCTTTTTGTTTTTTATTTTTTTAAACAAAAATACTTTCTGTGTGACTGGTTTGCAGTTCTACAGTGTGTCCTCTAATTCTCCAGTGTGTTCTGGGTGGATTTTAAATGGTTGCTTACCGGTCAACGTCAAAAAAATTAAAAGAACACATTTCCTTAGTAATCTTCACAATTTAAGCTATCAATAATGTCAATAGCACAAATGGTACATGGAATGAGTTGCATGCCTATGTTTAATGCTTAAATGTGCCTTATGTCCCAATATTTCCCAAAAACCAACAGTAACCAATAAGCACTCACCCATTTCCTGTCTGGTGCTGGCCATGCCCACCCCAAATTTCACTGTCACCTCTCCAGCAGCTGTGGTACAGGCGCCTGTGTTCTCTGCAAAGCCCAGATAATTATACGAGCCAAGGTTTATCACATCATTCACCACTCGTCCAGTGTACCTGAAAGAGCACAATACACTTGCGTAAGATTTCTTTTGAACCAAAACTAACCCTTGATGACCCTAGACTGGATTTTAAGTCTCATGCAACCTCAGTCACCTCACGTTTCACATCAGGTTATAATCAAGCCTTACTTTTGAAAGCTTATTGTACATTGGCTTGAAAGTGACCTTGATATTATAATCATTAGATTAATGCAGCTCTCATCTTGGGAGATAAAACAGTTAAAGACGTGGTGTTGTTTTCCTGTTCAGGTCCAAGATGGCCTACTTACTCAAAGGTCCAGTTGTAATCATTGGAACTGCGCTCAACGAGGTCAAACGTGGCCCCAGGAACACTGCAAATGGGCCTGTTCCAGCTGTCCCGAATCCTCATGTATAAATTCCTTGTGTAGAAATTCTCAAAATCTTGATAAAGTGGAACAAAGTCCTGGACAAAAAAAAAAAAAAAAGAAAGATTCACATACTTGATGTTTTTTGTTCATTACCTGAAAACAGCTCCTTACATTTGGGTGACTAAGTTGTCTTGGATCCAATATTTTAGGAAGAACAACACCCATAAAAGGTACATAGCAAAACAAAGCGCAACCTTTCAGTGCCCTAAAGCAGTGTTTCCCAACCTTTTTTTAGTCGCAGCACCCTTTGGAAATTTTAACAAACTTGTGGCACCCTACAAAATTTATTTTTTTCACAATATTTGAATTTCTAATTTCGATATGATGATTTGAAAAGTGTTGATATTCGGTACAACAGGGAAGAACTTCAGAATATAATGTCATACAGATATTTTTAATATATAAACATTTGCCCATCATGGTGGTCAATCAGTAGGGCTAATTTCTATGAAGAGACCCATTTATATGACCAGATTTTATTAGCTTTTATACATATGTAAACATTATTTAATTACCATTACAACTAGCTATCTCACTAATTTTTGCTTTTTTAATTAAGCAGTGGGGTAATTTTGGTGCAGTAGCACAAGATTGAATTGAATAAAAAATGACAAGGAAGCAAACAGTAATAAATTACATACAAATACAGACTTATAATGATAGCACAGAACAAATAAAAATAACGACAGGCCTTCGAATTAAATAATTTAGTTTTTCAGGTAGGTCTAACAGTAGGGTTGTCACGAATCCGATCCATGAATTTCCATCCACTTGCCACCAGAGGTCGCCCTTCCATGATATTGACTCTCGCACCACACAGACTGTTACACATCACCCTGGACTACATTTCCCATGTTCCATTGCACTGATTACACTCACACCTGAATGCTATTACACACACTATATAACACCTACCCTGATCCTGCTCTAGTCACCGAGTATTGTTCTGCATTTTTCATTCCCCAATTGTTAGCTGCCTTACCGAGCCGTTCCGTGTTTTCTGTTTTAGTCTTGTGTATTGTTTTGTGCATTATCCCTGTTGTAGCGGATAGCTACTTACCGAGCCTTTCAGTTTTCATTGTTTTTTAGTCTTTCCTTGTCTGTTTTCCTGGTCTCTGATTCACGCCACGTATCTTGGATTAACCCTTTGCTTGCTTTTTCTGACTCGTTTTGGGCCCCTCCAGGACTTTTACCTTCTAACTGGGATTTTATCCTGGCCTTGCTTCGATATACCTGTTTTGCCATTGTCTGACCCATGCCTGTTAAAACCACGTCTCTTAATAAAAGCTTGCATATGGATCCGCATGTCTCTCATCTCATAACAAGGGTTATTTAACTTTTCTTTTTTTTTTTTACCAATTTTAACATTTTCGGCAGCTGGAATTTTGGTGCATCTCTAATTATTGGCGACATCAGAATTTATATAATAGATGCTTTTTTGAACATTCTAGCAATTTAAAAATATTAAAAGGATTTTTTACACGGCACCCCTGCTCTCGATAGACAGCACCCCGGTTGGGAAACACTGCCCTAAAGTACTTTACAATAACGGTAAACTGCACAATATCCTTCCTCTGACAAAATAGCCTTTTCCTCTCAAACTTACCATAGTGCTTTACACAGAAAGAGTCACAGAAATATGGCAATTACACCATCTTTTCAGGCATATGAGTTTTCATAATTTAAAAACCGCTTAAATGATTTCTTATTTTTGTAATTTAATTTTTTAAAATGTTCCTTATAACATGAAACTGCAAGGAAATTTGACAAACCACTTTATTGATGATAAAAAGTTTCCATCTTTACATTAAAACTGGTGCGTTCAAATGTACGTTTACATTAAAAACTGGTAATGTTCAAAGGTTTGGGTCAGTAAGATTTTTTCTGTGTTTGAAAGAAGTCTCTTATGCTAACCAAGGCTGCATTTATTTAATACACAAAAACACACTAAAGTAAATTGTAAAATATTATTACAGATTAAGTTTTTTTTTCAGTTTTAATATATTTAAAAGTATTTCTTTCCTGCTGAATAAAAGTATTAATGCCTTTCCAAAAAACAAACAAAAAAAAAAAAACTTTGAACGGTAGTGTATATATTTGCTTTTTTCCGTCATCCACACGTGACAGTGTTTACCTTCTGCTCCTCCCTTTCTCTGGCTATGTGGCATTTTTCTATTTTCCACTCCCTCATGAAATCCCGCAGATATCCAAAGATCGTGAGGATGCCGTAGCCCATGTACGTGAGCACGGCAACCAGCATGGGAGTTTCCTCAAAGGACTCGATGAACGGCCTGCTGTAAAGCTCTCCATTGCATGCAGCATGGTAAACCTGTAAAGCAAAACGCATTAAAACACTGTAGTCATGGTACCATCACATTGTGGTTACTGATTACAAGATGTGTAAAACATTTGCAGAAACAACAGATTCTATTTGGTTAATCTGACAGTTTAGCACAGAAACCATGACAAGCTTTTGAAAGCTTTATTCACAGATACTTTTCAAAAGTCAGATTAACTTAAATAGAGTCGAAGTTTGGCCTCTCATTGTCAAAAGCTCTGTTACTCATGGTGACCAAAGGATCACACAAGTTCTGGCCCAAACAGATGAAGTAGTTCATTCAAAACCCTGTGATTTGCAGGCACATGTGACTAATCATGCTCCACTAACAAATACCACGGAGTCTAGCAACAGTGACATCCACATGAGCTGCCACCAGCTCCAGGACAGCAGCACAACTTTGCATTCAGTTGCAAGGCTGAAAGCGCCTTCCAGGAAAAAGTCTTTTGAAAAATACACAATAACACACTTGCAAAACATAGATGTGTGTGATATACCTTTGCAAGCTGTTGCTGAACATTACAATGGAAAGTCAATCAGAAGAAGTCAAAAGAGCTGATATGATTTTACAAGACAGTTTAGTTGCATAAACAAAGGAACTGTGACAATCACAAAGCATAGAACATCTTGGAATAGATGAAGCTGACCGATCTCCCACTCAAAATGCTGACAGTACAGGAGGCACATGACAGAAATTCCTAGAGCTTTAACATGATTCATGAGTTGCTTACAATCATCCGCACAACAAGACACTGGTATGAGATCAAGATCTTGACTTGCCTTCCTCAGTGCATTTAGCTATTAGATCCATTGATAGATGTATTATCTACAAACTTGAATGAAATCAAATATAGATGTTAATATGAATAATATTTACATATGAATATTTAAATATTATTAAACATTAAACACAGTTTAAAATGACAAATTATAATGTGTTACTTAAATCCATAGTATATATATATAATACAGAGACAAATCAAAAGTAGAATTTTATTAGGCTACCTATATATGGCTTTTTTGATCAATCTATAGATCTATTTTCTATCAATTTAAATAAAATATACTAATATACATTTCCAGTTGTTAATATTTTTAGTAATATAAATGAAAATATTCACATACACTACATACAGATTATAATTATAATGTTTATTACTAAAACTACTGCAGTGTTTTATACAGAACAATAAATATAAACTTAGAATATAACTATATAGATCTATATCTTGCCTTGCCATTTTCATTGCATTTGACTTGCATTGATGCATAAGCAGCATGAGGTTGCACATTAACTTTCTGGTTCAACAAACACAGTTTATCCAGACGAGTTTTCACTTATGGCAATTTCACATCATATATTTGATGCTGCGATGGCCAAGGCTCTTAAAACAATATTATCAGGTGAAAGTCTACATCTTATCTGGCTGTCAAACTTTACTTTTCCACATGTGAGCATGCCATAAACAGTGAAACTGCACGTCATGCACTAACTGAGCCCAATCCTGGCACAGTATTGAGAACAGCTGCTGTGTTGCCATGCATCATCATTTTCATCGTACAACAAATTGCACAAGCAGATTTGAAATATCAGCCATGCATGATTCAAAGATCTCAAAGCATGATATGGCCTCACCTTCTCCTGCTTCTGATACTGATGATGATGGTGATGAT
The DNA here is from genome assembly GCA_018155175.1 of Sinocyclocheilus anophthalmus. Classification (NCBI taxonomy): domain Eukaryota; kingdom Metazoa; phylum Chordata; class Actinopteri; order Cypriniformes; family Cyprinidae; genus Sinocyclocheilus; species Sinocyclocheilus anophthalmus. The sequence goes on along the minus strand of JADLZN010007595.1, from coordinate 520,062 downwards.
GGTGATGATGATGATGGTTCTTCACCATGCCATTTCTTCCTGGTTTCACACCATTCGCTGCATGACAATCCTCATTTTTATTCCCCGCGCTCTCGGTCATACTTATCTATGGGTAAACACGTGCAATCAAATGAATGAAGACGGAAAGATGGAAAAGAGTCGGTGATCAGGGCGACGCGCATCACCGCTACCCCGAAACCCACAAGCGAGAAATCAGAAATTCCAGCCTCCTCATATCGGAAATCAACGCCCCGTTAGTCGCGCCCACCAATCAGAACGCAGAGATTAGATATTGGGCGTGGTTTGTATAGCAAAGGCGTGGCCCTCTGCGAGCTTCTGTGCGCTAGTAGAAATTAACTCTGGTAACCTCTGTGTTTCACCTGTCTGGCCCTGCATAACTCGAATATTTGTCTGATGCTCGCAGTTGCAAATGATATCAAATCAATTATAAAATGTGAACAAGCTTAGATAATATATTTGTGCTCGGCTTTTAACTCCGAGCTATATGCGCTTCCTCTTTTCAAATATACTTTTACAAATATTCCTAGCTACTTCTCCATGCATGAACTCCGTTCAAGTGAATGGATGAAAAACATGCATTTTTAGATTTTTGTACTGTGTTTTATACAATATTAGGCCTACTAGCTATTAGATTAGCCAATAGCTGTTATATTAATTAGAATTTTTAACACGTGATTAAAATAAAGATTGATATAAATGTAAATATTGCTATAATTTGAAAACAAATTATAGTTAATAATTATAATGTGCATTACTAAAGCCTAAAATTAATATAATATAAAAGAAGTGTATTATCATATAGGGGAGACTGGGTCTAGTTGTCACGTTTTACTCAAGTGAATATTTCTCAGGGTAGGTTCATTTTTGAAAGTCAATTTTGTGTTTACATCCATTGAAATCTGGGATTAGTTTTATTTTAGCGTCATTTAACCTTTTTAGCATCATTACCTTTTATTAATATTTTGAAAGTGTTTTTCAATATTTTCATTTTGATAGTTTTTTTTTAGTTTAAAAAGGTTTTTATTTTTTTTAATCAAATAACATTTTTTTTTATCACATCAAGTTAATCTTAGTTTTATTATTGTTTAAGTTTTAGTTAACTATAAAAACCCTGTCTGGGATACAAAAATGATATGGGGTAAGTTGTCACAAAAATGTAACCTGCCATTATTAAAACTTTTTGTATTTTTATTTATTTATAGCAAAATGTAAAAAAAAAAAAAAATCACAAAACAGCAGCAGTCGAACAGCTAGCAAGCACGTTTTTATCGTGTTGTCTTGTTTAACCAGCAACTAATACAAAATGATATTGATTGACTAATTTACAAACAACATACAAAACCACTGTTAGAGAAAACAGACATTTGTGTTACTGGACACTTACATCTATAAACATCCACTAGTGCAACATATAGAAACAAATGATTAATGCAAAAAAAAAACAGAGACGTTTTCATTTTCATTTCGTTTTCATTGCATTTACATTTATTACAATAAGCAGATAGTTTTATACAAAGCATCTAGAGAGTACATTAATCCACTAGGGTGGAGTAAACGCTGTGGGCCAGTTGGTGTCTCTCTTACATCACCGGTCTTGCAGTTTGTCTAGGAACTGTGAGGATTTTGCCCCAATCAGCACATTGCACATCTCAGACTACACCCTGTGTCTTCTGCAGAGAGAAAAGCTTGTGAACGCCCTCGCCCAACCTCACTTAAGACAAAAACGATTCTTTAATAACCAACCCAAGAAGGCCCTTCCCTCTGTTTTCCACATCAGTGTCGCTTTAAACTTGTTTGAGAACAATCTGGAAAATAAACATATAAATGAAAATAGAACACCTCTCTTGTGACAATCAAGATAGGTTGTATGGTTTTCACTAATTAAAAATAGCTGCATTTTCTGTCAAAAACAAGACGAAATACATTAAAACCCCACCACCCCCCCCCCCCCCCACCCCACCGGCTATATTATGAGAGTGAAATATCAGGGAAAAAATGAGCGCCCAAGTTCAGTAAAGCCTCAGGAATAGTCTAACGGGATCATGTATGCACTGGAGTCATTACTCTGCGATAAAACATCTGTGAGGTTCAATGAACAACAGGCAGAGCTGTAATCACCACTGACATTGAGCAGGACGCGGTGCCTCAAATATTCACATTAGTGGTTGACAGAGATGCTTTTTCTTAAATTATTACTTCTGGTACCCCAAATCTTGAAAATGTAGTTAGATCCTTGATAACAGGCACTTGCGTACAAAGCATATATTATATGACTTATTTGATCGTTATATGAAGCTTAATGTCATGGACACACACACATTATACAGTGGGTACGGAAAGTAGTCAGACCCCCTTAAATTTTTCACTCTATGTTATATGGCAGCCATTGCTCAAATCATTTAAGTTAATTTTTTTTCCCCAATTAATGTACACACAGCACCCCATGTTGACAGAAAAACACAGAATTGTTGACATTTTTGCAGATTTATTAAAAAAGAAAAACTGAAATATCACATGGTCCTAAGTATTCAGACCTTTTGCGTGACACTCATATATTTAACTCAGGTACTGTCCATTTCTTCTGATATCCTTGAGATGGTTCTACACCTTCAATTGAGTCCAGCTGTGTTTGATTATACATATTGGACTTGATTAGGAAAGCCACACACCTGTCTATATAAGACTTACAGCTCACAGTGCATGTCAGAGCAAATGGAAAAAAAATTCTTTTTTTTATGAGGTCAAAGGAACTGCCTGAAGAGCTCCGAGACAGAATTGTGGCAAGGCACAGAACTGGCCAAGGTTACAAAAAAAATTCTAATGCACTTAAGGTTCCTAAGAGCACAGAGGCCTCCATAATCCTTAAATGTACAAGACGTTTGGGATGACCAGAACACTTCCTAGAGCTGGCCGTCCGGCCGAACTGGGCTATCGGGGGAGAAGAGCCTTGGGGAGCGAGGTAAAGAAGAACCCAAAGATCACTGTGCTGAGCTCCAGAGATGCAGTCGGGAGATGGGAGAAAGTTGTAGAAAGTCAACCATCACTGCAGCCCTCCACCAGTGGGAGCTTTATGGCAGAGTGGCCCGACGGAAGCCTCTCCTCAGTGCAAGTTTGCTAAAAAACACCTGAAGGACTCCAAGATGGTGAGAAATAAGATTCTCTGGTCTGATGAGACCAAGATAGAACTTTTTGGCCTTAATTCTAAGCGGTATGTGTGGAAAAAAACAGGCACTGCTCATCACCTGTCAAATACAATCCCAACAGTGAAGCATGGTGGTGGCAGCATCATGCTGTGGGGGTGTTTTTCAGGTGCAGGGACGGACGACTGGTTGCAACGAGGGAAAGATGAATGCGGCCAAGTACAGGGATATCCTGGACGAAAACCTTCTCCAGAGTGCTCAGGACCTCAGACTGGGCCGAAGGTTTACCTTCCAACAAGACAATTACCCTAAGCACACAGCTAAAATAATGAAGGAGTGGCTTCACAACAACTCTGTGACTGTTCTTGAATGGCCCAGCCAGAGCCCTGACTTAAACCCAATTGAGCATCTGGAGAGACCTAAAAATGGCTGTCACCAACGTTTACCATCCAACCTGACAGAACTGGAGTGGATCTGCAAGGAGGAATGGCAGAGGATTCCCAAATCCAGGTGTGAAAAACTTGTGGCATCTTTCCCAAAAAGACTCATGGCAGTATTAGATCAAAAGGGTGCTTCTACAAAATACTGAGCAAAGGGTCTGAATACTTAGGCATGTGAATTTCAGTTTTTTTCTTTGTTAATAAATTTGCAAAAATGTCAACAATTCTGTGTTTTTTCTGTCAATATGGGGTGCTGTGGGTACAGTAATGAGGAAAAAAAATTAACTTGAAGGATTTTAGCAAATGGCTGCCATATAACAAAGAGTGAAAAATTTAAGGGGGTTTGAATACTTTCCATACCCACTGTATATCTCATATAGATATATATAATATAATGTGGGTGGGTGTGTGCAAATATTTATATCTGGATGTATTCTGTTTATAGTTTCTATTATATGGAGCTTAATGGTCAGTTTCTAAAACTAATAAAAATAAATACAATTGTAATTTATTTATTTTATTTTTACTATGGTTATAATAATTGTGACTTTTCTTTGAAATGGCAATATTATTTCTACTAAGTGCAACTGTAATTGTGACCAAACATCTCAAAATGTGATTTAATACCTTAAACGTGACATTATATCTAAAACAAATTGCAACTCTCTTGTAATGTTAATCAGTATATCACAAAGCCATGTTAAATATGAAGAAAAATTTGACTTTATTCCCCCCCCCCCCCAAAAATGCTGTTTACATGTTGACCCAATATCTTACAATGTGACATTAATTATCTAAAAATGCAACTTTATTCTTAAAATTGGGATTTTATTTGTAATTGTTTTCAAAGAATCAAATGAAAGAAAAAGAAAGAAAAAGAAAAAAAGAATTCACAATAAAAAATTATTTAAGGAAATAAGATGCAGTGCATAGTGATTGTAGTTTTTTGCTACCCAGAAGACATTCTGCAAATCAATTTTATCCAAATACTCTCTTATGTTCTTCTGTTTCAGCATACATGCTATCTTGACTCTTCCCTTCCAGGCAGACTAGGATTTTTACAGCCCCACCAAGAAATCTTTGCCAGAAACATTATTCACAAGCCTTTTATCTCTGCTCTCCTTTCTTTTCCACAGAAGCTGCTCTGTGTTTAATTAAGAACAAAAGAAACAATAAAGAAATGAACTGTAGGAAAGCAGTTGCTCCGAGCCTTTAAGAGCTCTAAACACTCGTTTTTCCCCCCACTTCATCTTCTTGCTGCATTGACTTTTCACACACTGATCCTAGACTGTGGTTTATATAACCGTTTGGATAGAATGTCACTCAAGGAGATTGGTGTCAGCGCTGATAACGTACCAAAGTGATCGGAGACTGAGATCTCGCTTCCTAATTATGGAGCCTCTTGCCCGACGTGCATCTGGAAGGGAGTGATAAGAGGAATGCAGCTGATGGGAATAAAGCGTTTCTGAGGAGGGGGGTTGCAGAGGCAGGCAGGGGTACCACAGAGCTCTGCACTCCCTCTATATCTCTCTCTGCCTGCTAAGATTCAATGTTTGCTACTGGCTCCAAATGCACTGGAGTTGGAAAGTGAGTGGGAGAGAGAAAAGGAGAGAAGGGGAGAGCGTGATACTGAGTAAAGGTAGCCATTTTCTTAAGCCACGTCGCAATGCAGATGAGAGATCAAAACGGGGTGTTTTGACTGAAACTAGCCTTCACACGTTTATATGAACAACTTCAGGTTTCCTATCATTGCGCATAATAAATCATCAATCTACTTGTGGCGTCATACATACAGTGGTATCTCCCGAGGTCACCCTTCAACACGCTCATCTCACATCAGGTACATCTGACATAACAAACAGAGCCTATATACACATCTCAGGCTTATTTTCTGTATGAGGAACATGTTGTTGGGATTGTTAAATGCATTAGAATAGACATCAATAGTTCCATCCGGACACTTTTTTTTTTTTTTTGGCCAAAAATATATTTCAAAATAAATGTACATGTAGCAAACATGGTTAAGAAAATACATGGTAAAATTTAAAATAGAATACAATTTAATTTAAAACTGTAAATATAATCTATATATAAAAAGAATATTTAAAAAGACCAAAATAATAAGATATGCAACTAAAACATAGTTAAAAATTAGATATCTTATATACTGATATACAGCATATCTCTATATATATTAATATAGATATATATATAGTATATATAACAAATATGTAAATATAGATATCTAAAAAATAGGTCCTGTGACTATATAATTGTCCATTTTTGTATATTTTCAAATAGAGAGAGAAAGATTCTCAAAAACAAGTAGTTTTAGATTTATAGACCCATATATTCAATTATATGATTTTACATATATACAGATATAAATATTAGGGGATTTCCCCATTTTACCAAAAATCTCCAATTACTAAAAAAATAATAGCACAGTTTTCAGTTAGCTGCACAATTTGAAGTATGATTCATGCCTGTAGCAGACATGAGGCAGGGCAAGTTATGCACCTTAAGTTTAATGCTTTGGATTAAGGGTTTGTTTAAATCCCTAATCTTAAGTATGAGCAATAGTAATTGTGATGTTTGATTTGGCAAGTGCTACTAATAATTAACCGCTAAAAATGTTGGCTGTTGATTTACGTGGTGTGTATATTACTTCACATCCCTGTTACACAAATATGGAGATAGGCTGTTCCACACGATGATGTTGAATGCCAGAAACATATCATATGAGTGATGAGTATTCAGTACACGTGGAAAACTCCCGTTATCAACTCCCTCACTGCTGCTCTAACACACGTGACGCCACAAAAAGGGCTACATTACAATCCACGTTCCCGAAACCTATTACACCGAACTGAGAATTCACTGAACTGAATAGGCAGAAATGAAGGATCATCAACAGTCGTGCTTATCCAATTGGATTCTCCTCTCTTCCAACTTCCAGATCCTTCTTTTCTTGTTACAGGAAGGAAAAGCTGGAATAGCTTTAGCCAGCACAACACTGGAGCTTCTGCTGAACTGCTGGAAGTGTTTTGGATTCCCCAACACATACTTTCCAGCTTTCATTTCCTCTGGCTTTCCTGTTTGCTTTAAAACATTTGGAAGGGAGCGTCTCTCTTCCTGCCCTCCTTTATCAGATGATGACACACAGGGCCCTGTAAAAACAAATGCAAATGACTAGGAGCCTCTGGAGTATATATATGTTGTAAATAAAACAACGGTTTTTGGAGTATGTTTTACAAGAAATATGTGTGTGTAATTCTTTTGAAAAGTAGAATTATTTTGAAAAGTATATATATATCATTCTTAAAATATATCTAACAAAAAAATGCTTTATGGTTTATGCTTAAAAGAAGGGAAAAAACATTTGATAATGGGGCATTTTTGGGGTATTTTTATTGGATAACAAGATAATAATATTAATTAAGAAAATTATTTTTGCAGTACATCCACCAAGTTTTATTTATTTTAAATGGAGGAATGATGTCTGAAATTGATCAGTAGGAGGAAACATTGTCATTAGTGTTGAACATTTTGCCTGATGAGAGCACATTTCTTCTAGCAGTTAATAATTTTTAACCTTTATGCAATGGTGTTTACAGAAAACAGTTAATTATCATAATATTATGCAGTGGTATATTTTGGGACTAGTTTTGATTGGAAATGCCGAATGCAAAAACAGGTTTTATTGTGTAGAGCAAATCACAGATCCTGACAGTATCGTATCTGATTAAAGAGTTCAATTCTTTCACAGCGTTCTCTGGCTAACAGATTCTGAAGCATATGTGTAAACATGTTTTTGCTTAAACTGGTTGTCCTCAGGGCACAATCAAGCTCAATAAGAGCACCTGCTTAGATTTTTCTTCAAATGTCCTTTAGGGGACGCTGATGGACCACAGCACTCAGCACAGACAAAACTGACAATATTGCTTTCAAATCAGTGCAGTGCATGGGTGAATATTAGGCTATTTAAAAAGATAATGCAAATGCGTAAATATATTTTTATTGTCCTTTAAAATATAAAATATAGTTAAAAATAACAAAAAACTTAATAAAATTAAAGATTTAAAGATTTTAAGAATTAAAGTTTTTTTCACAACTTCTACAGTAAAAATCTAAGTCTTATTAAACCATATTTATCAGCCAGTGGAGCAAACAGAGCTGTATAAAATTTTCTGTAAAAATGTTTTATCGGGTAGCCTTGAAAATGTGCTTCATGTGATAATATCTAAAATAATTGGATTTATTGAAGTGCAAAATGACTCATTTTTAAACCAAAAAAAAAAAAAAAATCCTGGTTTTTTTCAACAACTTTTTCTTCATCTCATAAACGATGATCCAAACAGCTTATTTTTCCATACATAACATATGTTTCCTATCACGAGGTTGTGCAAATACAAACCTTTTGTTCTTTATTTTAGAGCCTTTTATCAAAAGAGCTGTTATGACCCAAATAATGTGAAAGGTAACATAGTCGCATCAAAGCTAACAATGCCGTCCACACTGCATACAGCGAGCATCTATAATGTTCCTGGCTCACTACATTACTCTCTGCATCTAACCTGGACCCAATTACTACTACTCCGCAGATAGAGTTACCATGGGAGCCAGTGTGATTGAAAAAGAAAAATTACAGGCTGCCAAAAGGGAAAAAGAGAGACAGAGACAGAGAAAATAAAGAGCATTTTGCTCTTCACAACATGCAAGATATTAGATCAAATGTAAACAATTGTCTTTTCACCTTTAGCTAGTCTGAAATATCATAGTTAAGTACATGTCCAAACCACCTGCTTCCTAAGACTCACAATGATTTTCAGACACGGAACAAGTGAATTTCAAAGGAACTTAAATTGTAAACATACAGAGTTTATATGTATGTATGCATGCATGTAGGTCGTGAAAATGCTAAAAAATAACAAATGATGCAAAATAATAGTATCTTTGTACTGAAATAAATTATTTGTTCAAATCTAGTTTATATTATTCACATCAATAGAGAATTTTGACAGGTGAGTGATAAAAAACAAAACAAAATTGTATGACTTTTTTTTTTTTTTTTATCATTTCTGACATATTTTTCTAACCCTTACCTTTTGGACATGTATTACAATGTTTGTTGGAAATTTACCATAGCAGTACTTTGGTGTTTTAGGAAATACCTTGGAGTAAATACCTTGCATAAACTTCAGTACCATGGTATTTTTTAAAGTACTGTGGTATTACTATGGTAAAAAAAAGTTACACCTTTGGTAACTTATGGTAACACTTGTAGGTTGGGATATGGCATAAATATCATAGTACATGAATTTAGTACCATGGTATTCACCATAGTACAGTAAATGTCCAAAAGCTATGGTATTACCATGGTACTTTTTTTTTTTTTTTGTAAATTACATGGTAAAAAAAATGAACATGGTAACACCTTACTTTCTTGTAAGTGACATGGTATGTGGCAATTATCATATTACAAGAATATTAGTACCACGGTATTTATCATTGTAAATGACATGGTATTAATATGGTAAAAACAAAAAACATGGTAACACCACAGTACTTTTTGGGACTTATTTGTAGGTTGGAATACAGTGTAAATATCATAGTACATGAATTCTAATACCATGGTATTTACCATGGTACAGTACATGTCCAGAAGCCTTGGTAGTGCAATTGTGTTTTTTTGCAAGATCCATGATACTGAATGAATGATTACCATTTTCACATTCTGTACTATAGTACTCCAAGATACTGAGGAATACATGAAAATTCTGACTCGAATCCGAGCTATATGAAATTTTGAGGTGAGTTTAGGTCACTATCCTCAAACATGAATAGAATACAGTACATGTGACCAACAGGAGCTTTGATGTTAATTGCTATACCTTTGCACTGAGAGCAAGAGCAGACAACTACACACACACACAGGTGCAAGTCAGACACACCTCACCTCATGCCTCACCGCTGACCACAACATCGAAATATGTGACAGATAAACAAACAGCGTATGAAACAGCAGCAAGCTGCAAGACCCCAGCACCTCAAAATCATTGCCCCATCCACGTTTCCATGGCAACGGGTGCAGGCCGATTAAAAACAATGTCTGCGCAAATAACATAATGGGCCATAATCAACACACCGGGAAGCCAGGGGCTCTGCCTGCTGAAAGCGCACATCACCATAACAACGGCAGCTGGTACTCCTCAGTGTGTCTGAACATTTGCTCACCTAATCTGTGATTTTATGACAGAACGAATGAGAGATATGAAAAGAAATGGATGGAGAAAGACAGTGAGATAAGGGAAAGACACACTGAGAGACAGAACATAATTTGACTGCTGACCTCTACAAGGTCTACTGTAATCACAACCATTGCTGAAATAAAAAAACAGTTTCTTTTCTCAAAAACTGGTGAATACATAAGGTCGGATATGCAGGTTATATGCACAGCTTAAAATACAGAAGTATATGTAGGGATGCACTGATATTAAAAGTTTGGCTGATATTAATAAGTTGATAACCAATTAATGGCTGATACAAAAAAATAAATAAATAAAAATATATTTTGTCTATATAAATAAGTACTTTTAAATGCATCACAATATACATTATGAAAATATTAAATATAACAATGTTATTAAATTATTAATTAATCTTAAGTGGGCATTACAAAAAGTAATCTCGGTGTAAAAATAGGAGAAATGAGCATGCAAAATTAATTATCCAGTTCTGATGATCCCAGTGGGTGAAAAAAGTATTTAGTCAGCCACCAAATTGTGCAAGTTCTCCCACTTAAAAAAAATGAGAGAGGCCTGTAATTTTCATCATAGATATACCTTAACTATGAGAGACAAAATGAGGAAAAAAAAATCCAGAAAATCACATTGTATGTTTTTTTTTTTTTTTTTGGATTTTAAAGAATTAATTGGTAAATTCCTCGGTAAAATAAGTATTTGGTCACCTACAAACAAAGCAAGATTTCTGGCTCTCACAGACCTGTAACTTCTTCTTTAAGAGGCTCCTCTGTCCTCCACTGGTTACCTGTATTAATGGCATCTGTTTGAACTCGTTATCCGTATAAAAGACACCTGTCCACAACCTCAAAACAGTCACACTCCAAACTCCACCATGGCCAAGACCAAAGGAGATGTCATAGCAACACCAGAGACAAAATTGTAGACCTGCACCAGGCTGGGACGACTGAATCTGCAATAGGTAAGCAGCATGGTGTGAAGAAATCAACTGTGGGAGAAATTATTAGAAAATGGAAGACATACAGGACCACTGATAATCTCCCTCGATCTGGGGCAAGATCTCACCCCGTGGGGTCAAAATGACCCCAGAGCCACACGGGGGGACCTAGTGAATGACATGCAGAGAGCTGGGACCAAAGTAACAAAAGCTACCATCAGTAACACACTGCACCGCCAGGGACTCAAATCCTGCAGTGCCAGACGTGTCCCACTGCTTAAGCCAGTACATGTCCAGGCACATCAGAAGTTTGCTAGAGAGCATTTGGATGAACCAGAAGAGGATTGGGAGAATGTCATATGAAACCAAAATAGAACTTTTTGGTAAAAAACTCAACTTGTCGCTTTTGGAGGAGAAAGAATGCTGAGTTGCTCCAAAGAACACCATACCTACTGTGAAGCATGGGGTGGAAACATCATGCTTTGGGGCAGTTTTTCTGCAAAGGGACCAGGACGACTGATCCGTGTAACGAAAGAATGAATGGGGCCATGTATCGTGAGTTTTTGAGTGAAAACCTCCTTCCATCAGCAGGGCATTGAAGATGAAACGTGGCTGGGTCTTTCAACATGACAATGATCCCAAACACACCGCCCGGGCAACGAGGAGTGGCTTCGTAAGAAGCATTTCAAGGTCCTGTAGTGGCCTAGCCAGTCTCCCGATCTCAACCCCATAGAAAATCTTTGAAGGAAGTTGAAAATCCATGTTGCCCAGCGAAAGCCTCAAAACATTACTGCTCTAGAGGAGATCTGCATGGAGGCATGGGCCAAAATACCAGCAACAGGGTGTGAAAACCTTGTGAAGACTTACAGAAAAACGTTTGCCTCTGTCATTGCCAACAAAGGGTATATAACAAGTATTGAGATGAAATTTTGTTATTAACCAAATACTTATTTTCCACCATAATAAATTCTTTAAAAATCCTACAAAATGTGAGTTTCTGGATTTTTTTTTCTCATTTTGACTCTCATAGTTGAGGTATACCTATGAAAATTACAGCCCTCTCTCATCTTAAGTGGGAGAACTTGCACAATTGGAGGCTGACTAAATACTTTTTTTTCACCATTGTATATATATCCAATAGCTGATATATGCAAATTGATCAATTTCCAAAATTCTTCAATACTTGGCAGTAATAATATATAGCCATCTCTTTTCCAGGTATGTACATAGCTTACTGAGTGATGTGAACATGCAGGGTTTTGGATCAATAAGATTTGGTCAATTTTTTTACAAGGCATTATTTGCTTTATTCCGCAAGGAATCAAATAAATTGATCAAAAGTGCAGCAAAGGTATTTACATTGTGCAAAAGATTTGGTTTCCACATAATGCTTTTTAAATTCCTATCATTATAGATCTGGAAAAAAAAATGTATCATGGTTTCCATAAAATATTAAGCAGTACATCTGTAGCACAACTTCAATATTGATAATAATAAGAAATGTTTCTTGAGCAGCAAATTAGCATATTAGAATGATTTCTGAAGGATCATGAGACACTGAAGACTGGAGTAATGATGGAAAATTCAGCGTTTCCATCACAGAAATAATTACATTGTAACATCTGCAAACTCGAAAAAACACAGTATTTTCATTTTCCTAACAGTCAAAATATTACACGTTTTACTGTATTTTTGAACAAATAAATGCAGCCTTAGTGAGCATAAGAGACTTATGAGAGAGCACCCAGGCATATACTGTAGCAATGCACTAAAAACTACCCAGAACTACCTTGCCTTCATACTGAGACACACAGGAAGGGAGAGCGAAAGAGAGAGAAAGAAAGGGGAACAGGATCAGGACATGATGCAGGTCAGATTCAAACCAGTGCACAACTGCTCATATGTTGACAGATATGCCACTGCGCCAACTGTCCAACATCTTCACTGATAATAGATTTACAAGCAACTCTATAAGATAGAGCTGTGATTTATGCATTAGCAAGCGAAACTGTATTTATGGCCACCTCTGCCTCAGCACTCAGAGTTTGGATGTATTCAGCTTTGTACTTTGACATTATCGTTGTGTTGCTTGCTTGGGGAGGCAGGAAATAAAAAAGAGAAACATGTCTTGTAGCTACAGCCATCAGCATCGCTCATGAGAGAACATAACCACGGAGCTCACCGAGTTACTCTGGCATGACGGGAGAAGAGTTTGTGTGATGAGACAAAACAGTGCGACGACTCATATGTCATTTCAATCAAAGCGAAAGAAAAAAGAATAAACAAAAGAAACAAATCCATAGAATGTACAGGCCATTGAATAGAGTGACCTTTCAAAGGCATAAATTGTGTTGGAAAGTAGCACTCAGTGACATTTCAAACACTCGGTTGAGTTTGAGGTATCTGAAAGCTTAATCTGCAAAGAAGAGAAATACACTAAGTTGGTAGCAAAACAAAATAAAAAAGAGAGACAGGTATTTTAAAAGACAGCATATAAGATGAGAGTGAAAGCACAGTGAATTATAGGATACAATAGAATATAAAAAATTTAAAAAACTCCTGCTGTGCGGAGTCTTCATATAGTTATATATTTTGATCATTAATTAAATTAAATTCTATTATATATTGTATTATTTATTTATTAATGATAACTAAATTTTATATTTTTTTATATTATTTATTCTATAATATACTATGCAAATTTATGTAATTAATGTTATTCGATATACATCATATAACACACACACACACACACGTGTAACTATGTTAACAAAGTCATAACTCATATAATTATATTCTATCAAATGTAATTATTTATGTATAATTATTATGCATTGTATATATACAGTTGTCTAATAGTAATTTCAATATGCAAATGCTGCATTATCAATAGTAAAATATATCTTAAGAGTTGTGGACTTACAATCTAATAAAAATGTCGCTATTAAAACAAACGACTATCACATATTTGGAAAATCAGCACACATTTGTAGCCATGAAACTATGAACCATCACACAAATTGACAGAACCATTTAAATTTCATTGAATTTAAGTTTGAATGAATTGTGCATTCAGCATCTAATTCTGCCACTAATGAATAGCTAATGAATAAATAGGCTGCCCAGTGTTTCATTTTGTGGAATGGAACATGTAAAATCCCACTTCCATTTTATCAGACACTTGGTATTCCGGTGCTGTCGTTCCTGACTAATCACAATGGCAAAATGTTGTCTCTGATCGGCTCACCTCACAGGCAGCTGTCCTGACAAGCTCTGGGTGCTCTTTAAACCACAAAGAAAGGGCAAAAGCTAAGCAGGCTAATGGTGTGGAAACCCCACACCAGCAGTCAGTGAGGGTAGACAAGATCACACACATTGCAGTTGATTTTTGCCAGTGAGAAGCTCAGCAACTTAATTCAGATGAAAGGACAATATGAAATCAAGTATGGAAGGAATAGTGAGTGGCCTGACCGCTGTGCTCAATGTTTAGGAACAGTGTTGATTTTGGTTAAACGATCATGTACGGAGGCACTAGGGGGAGTGTTTTGCTAAGAGAATGAGAGTATAGGCCTGTTCCCAGACCCACTGTCCCACATCTCAATGCAACTGCTGCAGTAATTATAGGTAATGGCAGTGATTTAAAAATGACACAGCAAACGCAATTTTGCTCCAATTTGCAAAGCTAATGTTGCTTAATTAGCTCCCAAAATGAGGGCTTTTGAAGGTAAAACCCCATTTTTCCTTTGTCTTGAGGATAAATCGTTGTACTCAAGCACATTTTAGCACCTCTACAGATGTGAATGTGATAGTGTTGCCTCTAAAAAAGGACTGTGGTAGTACAAGTGATGCTATCAGACAGAATACCATCTTTTGATGTATACTATGGTATATAAAGTACTATGGTTAAAAAAATTATGGCAGCATAGTATTGAAAAATAAATAAATAAAATAAAAACAATCAAACCAACCAACCTTTTAATTAGTTCAGGACATGTTTTGTGAATTTAATAGAAAATACAAATAAAACCAGAAAGAATCTAAATAAAACCATGTTGAATATTTATAAAATATAAAAATATTTTATATATCGTATATATTATAGAAAATATATTATTATATAATAGGAATATGAAGTTGAAATTTATATTATATATATATATATATATATAAAATTAAATATATACATTTATTTTAAAGATTATATAAATATAAATTTTATATTAAAATTATATATATGGTTGCTTAATATACATTTCTTATACAGATAATTATCTAATTACGATTTATATCAAAAGGATATTATATAAATAGATATGATGATCGAATATTAAATAAATATTATCTACTTTTAAATATAAAATATACACATACCTACAACACTAAATTACCACACTCAAACCACACTGAATGCAAGCCTTCAAGCTCCATATTTCTGTCATAGTTCACCCGGTAAGATAAACACTGCGGGAAAAGCTCCCACAATAGATAAAAGGTTTCATGCAAATGGAGTACTTTGTAATCTAATGCGATGCTCCATCTCCCTCGGTGACGGTTGTGTGACTGACTTTGCTGTAAATTTTGTGTTGCGTTAAGGCAATGCACCATGCACTCGTTCTTTCAGCTGATTTAAGACTGAGCTGCAGGTAGGGTCGGCGGGGGTCGCGCACTCCACATAATTTTGCACCCGGCGCCGGTACCTGCCAGGGACTGGTAATGACTTAGATTTTTTTTTTTTTTTTTTTTTCTTTTTTTTTTTTGCAGAGTATGGGAGGGATCGGGGGAAAACAGGAGGGCAACAGGGCAGAAACACGGTGCCAGCAGGAAGAGCAGATAAAGTGGCAGCAATAAAAATTATATGACTACATACATCATCCTGACAGTGTATAATTTTATCTGAGAGGGCAGGGCCTTTCTGCTTGCTTTGAAATGGATGTGGCACCAGAACCTGTCTGGCATGCACAGAGGTGCTAGAAGAGGAAAGCCTCCTCATCTTCACTCACCAATAGCTCTTTCTACATACTTGATGCTTCTCCGGGGGTTGTGGGCGTTTAATAGCATTTTACATAATGCTATATTCAAAGTCCTTTTGACTTCTGTAGGAAACTTGAGAATTTCATTTTTTGGCCACTTATAGAACCCGCAGCTTTACATCTTTAGGGAGCAGGGGAGTAATGCAGTTTCAGACAATTGAATTGAAATGCATTCTCATTTGATATAATTATAGAGGAACTTGAGTGAACCCAAAAATAGGATAATCACCATCGCGCAACGGGTAGAACCATCTCAGCGGTAAGCGACAATTGCTTTGGTTAATGGAGAGGTGTTTGTGTGGCTTTCTTCTTAAAGGGCCGGCTGAAAGGCCTTTCACAAAAACCAATTACTTCTTATGCTATTCAGCCTCCCACGGTCATACAATAAGCAAAAACAGGAGGTAATTAATCCAGAACTGTGCTCACAAGGCGTCTCAGAAGGACTGGATTAATCATAAAGGATTTCTGTTTATCGCTTTACAAAGATCTGAAATAGACATGCAGGGGAATACAGCAGGAATGGTAACCACCGGTGTACTTTCAGGGACTAAGCAGTATTGAACAAACTTGAGTGTTCTCCTGCTAACAAAGTAACCTTGGTAAGTGGATATACTATGGACCTGCTCTACCGTTCAAAAGTTCTGGATCACTTTGAATTAGTTGAGTTTAATTAATAGCTATTCTTTGTAGTGTCTCTCATCAAGGCTGCATTTATTTGACCAAAATACAGTAAAAATGGAAGTATTGTCAAATATTATTTCTAAATATATATTAAAATGCAATTTATTCCTGTGATGGCAAAGCTACATTTTCAGCAGCCATTACTCTAGTCTTCAGTATCACACAAGCCTTCAGAAATCATTCTAATATGCTGATTTGTTATTATTATCGATGTTGAAAACAGCCGTGCTGCTTAATCTTTTTGTAGAAATGTGATACTTTTTTTTCTGGATTCTTTAGTGAATTAAAAATTCAAAAGAACAGCATTTAGTCCAAACATTATAAATAGCCTACCTTTATTATCACTTTTGAACAATGTCATGCACCCCAGCTGAATAAAATTTAAGGTAACACTTTAGTATAGTAACCAATTCTCACTACAGTTTTTTTCAATTGCTATCAAGCATTTACCAATACATAAAGTTATTTTTCTAAACTATTAACACAGCAACACACCTACATCACACAATTAGCCAAATAGTTAATTTTCTGGCCAAAACCACATTTTGTTAAATAAATACAAATTCTACATTTCAAAATGCTGAATACCTTTTTCAACATATAACTCTATCAAAACACAGCAAACCCGATTCAAAATCGAGTCATTCGGTCAAAACATTAGCACTACTTTTCTATCCAACAGAAACATATAGTCAATGATTGCACAGTGAGTGTCAAAATACTAACAGTTTATGGCTTTACAAAAACTGCATTACTTGTCATGTGTCAGTTCTACCTGCATATAGACAATATAAAAATCCATAGTTTTTTTTGTAATTTAGTTACCTTCAACAGAAACCCATTTTACATTTTTAAGTGTTGAATTTGTTCATTCTTGGCAACATACTGTCTAAAACTGAATGAGTCCTTACTTTATAGCATGTACATGGAAAAAAAATAGGGTTCCCGATTCAGAATTCAATTGTGAACCTTGATTGCAATTGCTACTCCCTGGGGTGGGGGTGGTGTGGAGTTGCCCGCCCATAGTACTTGCCAGTGATCAACAAAACTTCCCACATACATGGTGGCTTTTGTTACTATGCAAGTTGGTTACCATCACGAATAAAAAAGTAAAACAATATTTGTGACCTTTTTATCTCACAATTTTGATTTTTTTTTTACATCTTGCAATTCAGACTTTATCAGAATTGTGAGATAAATTCACAATTGCAAGAAAAAAAAAGTGTGGAGAGAAAATAAAAGTCACAATTACCCTTTACATTCCATTGTAGAAATAAGCTTTCATAGGTTCCACATGTGTAAGGGGAAAAACAAACAAACAAACATAAAAATGCACAGTCCAGCAAATATTCTTACTCCTCTCCCTATACCTCTTCTCCCTTTTTCTGATCCAACTACTCCTCTCCCAGGCATTATTTTTTATCTATGATTCTTTGTGTTGTTCTGCATCCACAAAACCAATTCAAAGAGGTCTTTTTTTTACTCTATGTTGATGTAATGGAAAGAGCATCAACACCTGACTATTCCTCAAACTGAGACTGGAATCAGCTGTTTCTAAATATTTCAGTGATCTGTTACTTAAAAGTGCTTATCAGTTGTTACAATATTTTACATAGAGAGTTTTTTTCAATACCTTTGAGCTGCTGTTGTTGCAGAAGAAGCTTTATACTATATTTAAGGTTCGGAACATTAGGTCTTCATTTCTGACATGCTGTGTCTAAGCATTTGTAAATAAGACTAAAAAGATCCGTGATTTTGGTTTTGGGTAAGTTTGTATGAAAAGAAAATTTTAACATTTTAGAAACATGGTAATTGACTGCATATTGTGTGAAAACAACACAAATTGTGTTAATGGTATGGTCACAACAGACGGATGTTGTACTATTGTATTAGAGGGTGGAAAATGTGACTACCGATTGGCCAAAAGGATGTTAAGCAATTGTAAAAAAACTGTAACATTGGCTTCTTTGCATGCATATTACTAGCCCAATGGCTATTTAATTAGTACTTATAAATCAGCTATTCTACATCTTTAATCCTACCCAATTCTTAAACTTAACTACTTTACTAAGCAGTAATTAGGAGTTTGAGGGAGAAGTCATAGTTAATAGTTAATTAATAGCAAGAATTGGACCTTTAAATAAAGTGACAAAATTTTAAAATATCAAATAAAATTATTGCTTATCAAATTACTGACCCAAACTTTTGATATATAGGCGATTTGTATTTCTTTTTTCTTTCTTTCTTTGGGACTGTTAGTACACTACAACACTGATGCTCATTCTTTGGAATTATCATATCAAGAATTTCAGCACCCTGAAATATTTTGAAGTACATCTGATTACATGATGTACTATGGTACCACCACAATACTTTTTTGTATGGTTCCAAATACTATGGGAAATTAATATGGTACACATCCAGTATTACGATAGCCTTTAAATCACAATACCATGGTCTAATAATGTTGCAAGTAGGATAATAATACCACAGTATTATTACAATACAATAGTATTCATTCTTTGAGGTACCTTGGCGTACCATACCACAGTACATACAAATTGTAATCTTTCAGTACTATGATACCCTATATATATCAAAGTACCATGGTATTACCATGTTTTCGGTCATGTCCTGTCTAAACATAACCCACCATATAGCCTCTAGATGTGGCAAATCAGGTGACATCTAAACTCTTGACAGTCCCATGACAACAACAGACAGACCACTGAACGCTACCGAGCATTTATGTTTTTACAGCATGTGAAAGACCAGAAACATTAATTTTACAAATCTCACATGCAGACATGAACTTTTGATAGGGTTTCATGAGAGGCAGACGCAGTGACAGAAGTGTTTTATCACCATGGTAACGCAGGCCCCCAGTGTTTTCAGTCACAATGGCAGAGTCAACCTGGGTCCCTCGGGGAACTTGTCATAGGCAATCACACACTGGCTTTGACATGTCATGACACCGCTTGACCAGATTAAAAAGATTATACGCCGTCTCCCTGGTTTTCTCTGAAGGTCAGCTCTGTTTAGTGTTACAGCCCTGGGTGAGCAAACATGGCAACCAGCCTTAAATCAACAGACCTGCGCCTGGCAAATTGTCACGACTCACAACAGACTGGACTGAATGTCACCGCTGTTCTACAGACTGAGAAGTATTGTGTGTGAAGTTGGTCATGACAGGATAAAATGAAGAACTACGCTTTAAGCTGAGTTGACTTGACGTGACACATAAGTGGTTGCGTATTTCCAACACCTGCTCTGGAACGAAGAGTCATCATCTGGGAAGTGATCCCAATAATGCATTTACTTGCAGTCATATGTACAATCTTTAAAACCAGATGCATTTTACAGAAATAAAACTTGGATGACATTCAAAACAGGCACGCTAGGTGTCACGCTCACAGCCTGATTCGCTTTTCCTCTTCTTATTTTTTTTGAGTTCCTTCCTCTGATTTCTCACAGCTGTCTGTTGACAAATGTGATGCCTGTGAACTTGGAAAGGTCTGCCCAGAAGCAAGTACTTGTCGAACGGTCACATTTACCCGAGACGTCTGCAAGTACCAGTAGCAAACATCCCAATCCTCGTCGGACACGTTTTGGATGTTGTCATCGCCCTGCGCCTCCGTCTCTAGTCTCTGGCCCAGGCAGGGTGGCAGCATGTTTCCAGCCTGGGCGGAGATGATGCAGGGTACTGCGTGATAAAGTAGGCGGCTGGGTCCTGACATCACCATTATGTCACCGCTGTTCATGAACATGGCTGTGGGGCGGTCTTCCCTCTTAGTCCCACCCAAAAGGAATACAGTAGTCTGCCCAAAACTAACATTAAATGTGAGAAGCACAAAAGGGTTTATGAATGCATTTCTTATGCTGTCTTTATGGAAAAGATGCCACATGCATTTTATTTATTTAAGTAATATTAGACATTGACAACCTTTTGCATCTCCAATCACCAATGCTGCATTCAAGTCATGTCAGAATGATCATATTTATTAGATGAACGCTCATAAACATCACCATCATGTCATAATGACCATTATTTTTGGGGAATTGCTATTCAAACCCTACAAAGAATAAGTATTGATTAAACTCTGTGGTCAACAGCCACAATTAAAGTTTTTTTTTTTTGTTTTGTTAAAAATTATTTTAAAATTATGACCACAATCTTTCTATTTCTGCCATGATTCTTTTCTTTCTTTTTTATTTAATTGGTGATTTTCTTTGAGTCCTGACTTTCAGACTTGGGAGCATGTCAGTTAAAGAATCAAGGCAAAAAATATGGTATTGGTCATAAATTGATTAATTTGAAATAAAATACATTTAAATAAAGTGTCCATGACTAAAATTAATTTCCCATCATTCTCTGTGCAGCACAGAAATAATAAAATACATACACTATTGTTTAAAAGTTTGGGGTCGGTAAAATCAGTAAAACAGTAATATTGTGAAATAGTATTACAATATAAAAGGAGTCTTTTTTCTATTTTAAAATGTCATTTATTCCTGTGCTGGAAAAGCTGAATTTTCACAAGTATCTTAAGTGTTACATTATCATTTTAATATGCTGATCTAGTGCTCATGAAACTTCTTCTTCTTAATGTTGAAAATGTTTGTGCTGTTTGTGGACACAAAAACATTATATTTTCCAGAATATTTTGATGATTAGAATGTTCAAAAGAACAGCATTTATGCTGAATAAGTGTATTCATTTCTTAAATAAAAAAAATCTTATTGACCGCAAACATTTGAATTGTAGTGTCATGTGCATTCTTTCATCTTTAGAATGTTGCACTAGTTCTAAAAAAGCTTCCTGTCTTTATTTGAAGCACACAATTCATTCAATTGCCCAGCACATCCATGTTAATTAATCCAAACCCACTTGTCACACTCATAAGTAATATGAGTCAGTATATTGAGACAAAATTCGAGTAAAAAATATTCCTCACCTAAAAGATAACAAAGGTCGGGTATGGTCAAGCTCTGATTCGTCAACATGGATTCCAAGCGACGAATCAGATCGGTAGTAGTTGAGAATGCCCGCCTCTGCATTAAAGCCAGGAAAGCCACAGGCTGCTGCCACTTTGTGAGAAAGCGAGTGAAGTTCTTTGGGGAACGGAGTGTAGTGGTCTGGAGAGTAAGTCTGCAGAACAAAAGTATGTCAGAATAGTATGCCTCATTATAGCACAAATGGCGTAAATGCCTCTTATCATAAGTAATAATTTAACAGTCGCTTTTATTCAAAGCGACTTACAGCACAGGTTAGCTCAAGGGCACAATGGCCAACCAAGATAATTAACCATCACACCACACCACCCTGATGTATGGAAGCTTATTTCCACAACAGAATAAAAAAAAATGTAAAAGGTAACTGCAACTTTTTTATCACACAACTGTAAGTTAATATTTCACAAGTCAGACTTTTTTTAACAATAAACCGAGATATAAGCTTGTAAGTGTGAGGAAAAAAAAAAGTGAAATAAAAAGTAAATTTTATTAAATGGCATAAATAAGCTTCCACCCGGATGCTCTTTGATCATGAGATGTTAAAAAAAAAAAAAAAAATGGATGTTTTGTCTTTGTGGCAAAGTGCAAATATGACTAACATCATGATTAACATGATAAAAGACCTTTTGCATCATTCTTTCTCCTCTGTGGCTTTTGCAGTGGGTCATTGTCAGCGGTTATTCATAAAAGTGTAATCAATGGACAATCATATGGACACAGCGTCTCCAAAGAGCTGAATTAGAAGCTTACGCGTCTGATTCGAGCGGGGTGAACGCCTCAGCCTTCAGTTCTACTTAAAGGGAGGAGGAAAGAGTCTCTGTTTAAAATTCACTGATTGCTGTCAGACGAACGGCAGTGTCAAACTAACATCAGAGCTAATGAATCCGGTGTGCACCTCCTGACTGATTTAATAGGACAGAAGACTAAACACTTTTATGTAATTAGCATATAAATGAGACAGGCAGACATCAGGCCTGTACAATTAGAGATGAAATGTCCTGAAAGGAGCAAATAATGCTAAGAAGATCCTGGACAATGTTTTCTCCCTCTCTTTTTCTCTCCAGGAAAAAAAACTATAGGCTCCACAGCAAAATAATAATTTAAAAAAATTCAATAAATAAATAAAAAGTACATACTGATATTGTTTAGACTAATTATAAAACATACATATTGTACACGACCCTTCAAAGATTTGGATTTGTAATGTTTTAATGCTCACCAAGGCTGTATTTATTTGATTTAAAAAAATTGTTAAAACAGTAATATTGTGAAATATTATTACAATTTGAAATAACTTTTCTATTTTTATATTCTTAAATAGCAATTTATTCCTGTGATGGCAAAGCTGAATTCTCAGCAGTCATTACTTCATTCCATGGTCCATCGAAACTTATGCTAATAGGTGACCCTGGACCCAAAAGCAGTCAAGGGTCAAGCTTGTTGAAATGAGATTTATACTCATCTCAAAGTGCTGATGAAAGCATCATCTGTAAATATTTTGTGCCGAGTACAATTATTTAAAAATCTTGGATCTATGGTGCAAAAAAAAAAAAAAAAAAAATCAAAATACTGAGAAAATCCCCGTTAAAGTTGTCCAAATGAAGTTCTTAACAATGCATATTACAAATCAAAAATTATTTTTTTATATATTTACAGAAGGAAATTTACTAAATATTTTCATGGAACATGATCTTTACTTAATTCTAATGTTTTTGGCATAAAAGAAAAATCGATCATTTTTGACCCATACAATGTATTTTTTGATTATTGCTAAAAATATACCCCAGTGACCTAAGACTGGTTTTGTGGTCTATTGTCACATATTCTGATTTCGGTGCTTAAGAAACCTTTCTTAAGTTGTGAAAATGTTTGGCTGCTTAAGATTTTTTTAGTGAAACTTGAACATTTTAAGGATTTTTAAAGGGGTCATATGATGCTATTTCATTTTTTCCTTTCTCTTTGGAGTGTTACAAGCTCTTGTGCATAAAGAAGATCTGTAAAGTTCCAAAGACAAAAGTCTTAAATCTAAAGAGATATTTTTTATAAAAGTTAAGAGTCAGCCACACCTACCTAAAACGGCTCGTTCTAACACGTAACACGCCCCACATATCTATTGCACATTTGGAAAGATTTGCATAACGCCACCCAAATGTCCACACAAAGAAAGGCGCCGTAACTTTTATTCTTGCTGTAGTATTGTTGCTGTCGCCATGTCGTGAAGAGCTGTGTGTTTTCATTGTAAAAGCGAAACTACTTTGTTTGGTCTTCCAAAAGAGGACGATATCTGCTTCGTGATGCCTGGAGCTGATCCGTGTGGGTCGCTGAGGAAGTACTTTGCGCTGTCGATTGCCGGATCGGCTTTTACCATGGATGAAGCAGAGTCCAGTCCGGAGTCGTCACATGTCCTTCCGGACGCCCCTTCGTCGAAATCGCCGCCGCGCCGTTCTCAAGCCCACCCGCCTTTGCTCACTCTAACCCTCCCGCCGTTCCTCATGCTAGCCCCCAGCCTCTGCTCACTGTATGCCGCCGCCGTCTCACTTCTACCTCCCGCCCGTTCCTACACTCTAGCCCCACCTCTTCTCACTGTAGGCCGCGGTGTGACCTGTTTCGTTCGTTGTGAAGCGAACTACTTTGTTAGGCCGTCCAAAACATTGACACTACTAGAAATTCATGGTTAAGTTTATTTACAACACTGTTTCCAGAACACTAACTTCAACCCAAATTTCAGAGTTGCAGCACAATTTTCCTGGGGACTATTTCCTGACCTGGGTAGAGAGATTACAATGCCGGCTGTTCTGACTCAGATTGCAAGTACGTTTCTTTATATTTAAAGAGTTTTTATATTTAAAGAGTTTTTTGGCAGTGTAGTAGTGCTTGTTGTTTGTCATTTCTCCTATCACAAATGCAAACATGGTTTTATGTTTACGCGGCGCGATGCAACGCAATGCGTAAAAAAACAGTATAAGTCATTATAATCAATAATTATGTCCCCACTGGATGCACCGAATGCCTCGTTTGTAATGGGTTTTCAAGTTTTTGAATCATAGCTCCGGCCTGACAGGGCATCATCACAATTTGGTAAGTGGTGTAACAGTTCCGTCTCACGCTTGAGGTATTCGGCCAATAACAACGCACTAGATAGCTGGCCAATCACAGCACACCTCGCTTTTTCAGACCGATGAGCTTTTTAAAAATCGAGCGTTTCAGAAGGCGGGCATAGAGGAGAAACAATAATGTACAGTATGTGGAAAATAATGTGTTTTTTTTTTACCTTAAACCGCATAAACACATTTCATTACACCAAATACTGTTCTTTTTAGCAGCATCATATGACCCATTTAATCTCATTGTTACATGGTTGTAGTCATTGTTAAAATTACATTAAAAAAAATTAAATAATAAAACGTTGTGTTAGACGCACAGCTAAAGTACATTAGAGAGTGAAAGTAGTACCTTGGAGTTCCAGTCATAGTGGTAACCCAGTGTCACCCAGCGCAGCTTTTCTAGCAGAGTTTTGGGCTCTCTTTTCCCACAGCCTTTCCTCCTGCAATAATACACAGACCCATTCAGATAAGAAACAGTTGTGAGATGGATTAGGTGCAGTGTAGCAGCGCAAACCATTTACACAAATGTTTTGTGATAAAGAGACTCTAACAAACTGCAAATCCTCAAATCTACCATCTAAGTCCCAGTACAATTACCACAGACCTAGCCACAAGCAAAGCATCTATGGGTATGAAATATGCTCAGTAGAGGATGGAGATACTCAAAATACACATATATAACATAGGCCTATGTTTTATTCTAAAAAACTGCCTAAATGCACAAACATAATATACAATAAATTATATTCCACTAAACTGCCAATTCAAGGCAGGATCTTAGACTTACTGAATAACATCTCTACTTTTTCCCCAGATGTTTTCCGTCTCCACAGATGACATATGCATATCCAGGTTACACACGTTGGGTTTCTGTGGATAGATCTTCAGACACTGCTTTACCCAGTACTGCTGAGAACCCGGCAGGAATGGGTTGGATATAAAGATAAACCCTACATTCCAACAGTGACAATATAGTTCATTTAATCCCATCAAAATTAAACAGGAAGACATGGAAGATTCCAATCACGACATGTTAAGGAGCAAGATTTAAACACGTTTTATACAGTGTTTGTACATAGAGTTTCAAGCAAACCCATAAAATCCTTTACACTCCAGACAACATACAGATTGTTAATTATTCGAAACTGCCACCAGCCTATCTAAACCATACCTGGATATCCATGAAGACCAAATGCCCTCCAGTCTTTTACCGGCCGAAGACCAGCTTTGGAAACATCTTCCTCACTTATAGGAGTGGAATTAAGTTCACAGGTAAAAACCTTGCAAAGCAGACAATTTTTAATGACTAGAAACCCAAAACTGAATTTGTGCCAAGTTCTGTAAGCATCTAATACTATACTTGAAGCCAGAATTAGTCAATAAACATAGTCCACAGCCAAATTAGTAAGTAAATCTAAATCATAAAATATTCTAATTACTGGTTAAAAATTACAATAATATACACAGTTAAGTAAAGACGCATAGTGTCATAAAAATGAATATGGCAATATTCATCAAGGTCTGGTTTATACAGGTAATCAAATGTTCTAATAACGGACTAATTTCAATAATAATACTATACTACACAGTTTAGGAAAGACTTATAGTGTCAAAGTTAATGAATACTGAAATATTCTTCAAATCTGAATGGCTCACCTTGTCTTTACAAGGTTTGGAGAAATTAATGACCTCACTGAAGTCTGGAGGAGGATTTCTCCTCTTGTAAAGCTTGAACAATTTTCTAAAAGCATCTTCTCCATGCTCCGCTATGGAGGCTGCCATCTTTGCCGTGACCTTTCTACTTCTGACGTCAGCGATGCAAATCTTCGATTTGATTTAGATATATTTATTATGTAACGTAAATAAAATAACAATTATGAACATAAAATGTATCTTGATGCAATATTTAAAGTTTCTAAATTGTATAGATTAATGGAATATTTTTTTTTCTTCTTGCCACGTGGTCACGGGGGTCACCGTCAGCTTTATTCGCAAGGACTAAACATGGCGGCGACAGCGGCAGGCAAGAAGGTGTTTGAAGTATTTGTGTCAAAAGTACCATGGACCGTCGCAACGAGTGAGTAAAAGATGTCATTTAATAAATGATTTTACATCAGATTAAATTAATATTAAGAGTGTAAGTTAATAAAATAAGTCATTATCCTTAACTTCGAAGCATCTTTGATAGAATGGAACATAATAATGTTTTGTATGTACAACAAATAATTGTCTAATGTATGTTATTGCACTGTGTTCGGTTTCAGAGGAAGTTAAAGAATACTTTAGGCAGTTTGGCCAGGTGAAGAAGTGTCTACTGCCTTTTGTAAGTAAGAATGCACGTAGATGTAATGTTTCATCTTGGTAAAAGTCTGTATTGCTGAGATGGTTTCTCTCTTGTCTAACAGGATAAAGAGACAGGTTTTCATAGGGGGTTTTGCTGGATAGGGTTCACTACGGAGGAAGGACTGCAGAATGCATTACAAAAGGATCCTCACATCATTGAAGGAGCAAGGGTGAGCGTCCAGTTGGGAACTAGATGAAGTAGCCATTAGATGTATCTGGTAAACATTGTAGTTTGAACATCTGCATCAAAAATCTCATTTTCTATTTTTCTTTTAATGCAGCTCCAGGTGCAAAAAAACAGAAAGCCGTTTTCTGGAAGAAAATCAAACAAAGAAGCAGAAGACATCTGAAGAGGACATCAGAAATGATCTGATTTCAAGCGTCAAGTGTCTCCAGCAACACAGAATTGTATTTATTGTGGATGTTTCGTCACTGGGTGCACTTGTTTTTCAGAAGCCTAATGAGTGTTGATTGCTGTTGTATTGTCTAGTGTTTTTTTTTTTCTTATAACGTTTAATGACATGCGAGTCAAATAAAAATTTGAAAATCATTTGCTGTGTTGGCTACAGATGGCTTTTCTTTTTCGGTCTAATTTTTTTTTTTGTGCATTTCAGCATTTTGCCTTTTACAAAACTTTTTAAAAGTGCTCTCTAAAAAAATATTTTTTTATGTTCCAATAATATGTTTTGCTATATTGGGTGAAAGTCTCTTCACATCCTGAATGCAAACAATTTAAAGTGATCTAAATATAAAAAATGGACTGTGGAAGTCTCAAGACCGTAAAATGTTTGTCCAATCATTGCATTCGGTCCAAATGCATTGATAGGATGTCTTACCTGCCTGCCAACATATATATATATATATATTACCAGACCAGCCAATGGCGAGAGTTTGGGGCATATATATATTATATATGAAGAGTTCAGATGCAAAAGCCTCTGTGCCATCTGAAATTTTCTTCTAAAATTAGCATTTTTATCAGGCTCCTATGTTTATGTTCAGTAATTTTACTTCAATGGCAATGTATAGGTCATTTTCTATGCCATTAAAGTGAAATAACTGAACAATAATATAAGAGGCTGATACAAATTCTGATTTTAGAAGAAAATTTCAGAAGGCACTTAGAGGTGTTGCATTGAACTCTTCTCTCTCACACACACACACACACACACTATAATAAAAATTATATATATAATATAGATATAGTAGTCGCTGCTAACTAGATGACACTAGCAGTGCAGAAATCTAGCTTTAATTCCTTATTACTTTTGCATGTAATAGATGAGTGATAACTTGAGTGTTTTATGTATAGCTTATGTTATGCAAATGCATGAGACATTTAATCAGTGTTGTTAATGTATTTATAGGTTAATTAACTGTCACCCGTCCCCTCTGCGGGACGCTTAAGTTTACTTCACTATATTACAATTAAATATTAATCTAATCATGACAAACTATATATATATCGTTGGAAAGGTCTAAGACTCCTAAATAGCTATTTTTTCTCAGTTTTTTTGTTACAAATTATGTAGGAAAAGTAATAGATGAATATGACAAGAGTGCACCTCAAAAATCTACATCATAACAGGAGTTCTGACCTTTGTCACAAAAAGTCTTCTTCGCTGCCTTTTTCTCTGTCACACTTTAGAAATCATCAGAAATTATATATCAATTGAAAACTTAAAATCGTCAAAAATTCATCCTTTGAAAACCATTTAAAATCAGACATGCTTTACCCTGCAAAATGTGGTACATCAAACTCATATTCAAAGATTTTCATTCATTAATTATAAAAATTTAAGTTTGGATAGTGCATTTCACGTCTATGTTCAAAAATGTGAGTGACAGTTAAGGGGTTAATCAAGGCTGCCTCTAGGATGACTTTGGTAATGTTCCGGTCACATTATCTGTCTGAGCTCATGTCATCTTAAATCTTGTCACGCTCCATCACTACCCTGTCCTCTTCACCTGAAAGATAAATAGTATATAATGTGTTTACGGTTTAAAATAGGCCTGAGGTTCCCTGTAAGAAGAATGTGGTTGAAATCGTTTACCTTTTTTATTTGTTTTTATTGTAACATCTGCTCAGTCATATTATTTAATTGAAAAAAATGGGTTATAGTCATTAATTTTTGAACTTACATCCACTTACCATAATGCAATGCTATGGTACTTATCTAAAAATGTTAAAATTAAGTTTCAACCATGAGAATGCATTTGTGTAAGAAAATAAATCACAGCTGTGTTAGTTTCTTACATGGAAGACGTGCTTGAAAATAGATTAATAGCTTAAAATGTTTAATATTTAAGGTTAATTTAATTTTTAAATGGCATGTACGGGCATTTTTCACTAATGACTGAATATGATTGTTAACTACAATGACCATGATGCATTGCGCGCCACGCTCGTTTTGTTGTCAACAGATACGCCAGAGTTTAAAGGTCACAGAGCGACACCGGTTAGCGGACGACAGTCAATGAAGGTAAATCAGTCAGCTGTTCTGTGGTTCTCTGAAAATACATCATTAGTCACAGTTATTAACTCAGACATCATGCAATAAAACGGTGGCGGTTATTTTGTTATATTCTCTCTGTGTGTTACGCAAGCGCTTGTGTAACAAACATTGTTTGTGATGGGCTGACCGTGTCTTTCACTACACCGACTGATGTTATGAATGAAACCGCTTCACTAGTGCTTCGATGTCCTTTGTTTAAACTATGTAGTGGTGGGGTATTCATACATTTGATAAATATCTAAATATTGCTTAGTTTTCATAACCATCTCACATGGTCAAAACCAATGACCCCACAACCTTGATACCACGCCCCCAATACTTAATTCAACAGCAGCAAATTCATTTAATCAAAGTAATCAACACGTTATTAGTGATTACTATGTATTGTTTACTATTATTTTTGAAAATATATTAGTATATCATTAATGGTTTGTGGTTTGCATACTGTGTGTGGGAAGGCATATGGCATGAGTCATTATGATAAATTAAATAATCAGTTATTAAAGTATAACATTGGGTGTGTTTTTTAAATTAGGCTGATGTTTTGAGTATATTTACTACAGGGGCAGATGCTCAGTGATGATGTTAATGGATCTCTGTGTTTTTGCAGCTCCTCACATGGCTGTTCGACTACTGAAGGTATCATCTGTCGCCACTGCAGTGTTCGCATCGTCAGGATGCTACTTGTACAGCAAAAATGTGGACTTCAATGATCTCAGCATCGTCAGATTTGGGAGGGCAGCTGCGACAGTAAATAGGATTTTTTTTTTCATTTAATGCTTTGAGTTCATTAAACTTTTAATCCCTTTGAAAACTTTTAAATAGGAATATTACTTTTATATTACAATTTAAAGCTTAAATGTATATTAAATACTTTTAAATACTCATGTGTTTGAATCACAGCAAGTAAATTACTTAAAACAAATATCTAAAGTAAAATGCAAATACAGCATATTTTAAATGTATTGTCCTGTCCAGTGTTCAGATTTTTATTCACAGTCTTTTTTCTTTTTCTCTGAAATGTACTATGGTAAAACCATTGTATCTTTTGCAGTACTCTGGAGTACCATGCTAGTTCCATAGTAAATAAACAATGTAATCATTTAGTTCCATAGTACTAAAATCATATTAAGATATGATTTTACCATCTGACACATCGCTGTCACGTGGTACGCAAGATCACTTTTATTTAAGAGTATTTAAAATGTTTTGATTTTCACAGTATGTTAGTGTTTTTGAGTGATAACTTGAATCGGTGAATCAGAGTTATGATGAATTGACTTACAGAAACGAACAGTTTGATTTTTAAATAAATACTACTTTTATATCAATAAAATACTTTTTAAAACTATTGCGTTTGAGTCGCAGTGAGGCAAGTGAATTGGTTAAAAAAACATTTAAAAAAAATGCAAATACAGTGTATTTTAAATGTCTTGTTCTGTGTCCAGTGTGTAGATTTTTATTCACAGTTTTCTTTGTCTCTGAAATGAATGTTTTCAGACGGCTGTCATCAGTTATGACTACCTCACCACTCTCAGAGATGTACAGTATGGGACAGAGGAGTACTGGGCTGTCAAATCAAAGGTAAAACTTTTTGTCTTGATGGTGATAGGTTATATCTAGGAATATCTGCTGTGTGGACATTTTTCTTTATTTCGTTTTTTTGGGCTTTTGCACTTATTTTTTAGGAAAGTGGAGTGTAGCCAGAAAAGTAGGGGTCCCTGGGCTCTGACATGGTCATTTTTCTTGAAAATCCTCATTTCAAGAAAGGAATATTGTGGTCCTGTAAAATAATTTTCGTAGCGATGAATGAGTACTTTTGCCATAGAGTGCACTTAATATGTGCTGCTTCTATGATTTGCTGGGTTTGCTACCAAGAGATCCAGAAAAGGCCTGAACAATCATAACTTGCATTGTTTCAGGAATCACTATATGTATGGGTATATAATGATATAAGCAGTGTGCATTTCAGGAATATTTATTGTAATATTCCACTCACCCATAAGAATTTTTTATTGCAGGCTTCATGATTTTTAGTCATAACCTTACATTGATTTTTACTCCTATATTTTGTGTGTGTTCATGCAATCTTAAATTGCATGTAGTTTTAATAAGCAATCATATTTTATTAAATGTCATCCAAGCCAGCACAATCCTCAATCTAATATGATGGCATGTAAGTCAATAATCAACATGCAGTCTCATTATTGATGCATTGATCGTGCTTTCAAAACACACCATTAAATTAAAAATATCTTAAAACACCCTTAACAATCTGCCTTGCTGTTTGTAGGATCATAGCTGCAAATGCCAGGCAATAATTCAATAATAGGGGTGCCATTTCCACCCCTGTGTCTGAAGGCCATTTGAGCAGCTCTGTCAGGTACAGTTAAACAGCTGGAGCAGGGAAAGGTTGCAGTCTCTTACCTGTGTTTGTGAGTCTGGACACTGATGGCAGCCACTGGAGGGAAGCGCTGAACCCTGAAGAGCAGGGTCTGAGCCAGATGCACTCTCTGCCAGGCCTGGGTGCGGAGGATAGGGTACCGTTCTCTTTCCCCCTCGGGGCCCGCAGTCAAGCCTGGCTACACACTCTGATTAGAATTAATGTAGGCCCTTGATTTAATATAGAGGAGAGATTTGGCTTCTAATTATTCTCTCACTAGGCGATTCAGTTCACTGGTCTTAGGTTGTTTCGGATCATTCTTGCTTAGATTTTTCCCAGTTACTGTTTTTCTGCATTCTGGACAGTTGTACAAATTAACAGGTTTAAAAGTCTTTTAAATAGTGAACACCTAAACATCTTTGGGATGGGTGGGTGGGTGTTAATCTACTGTGATATTACCATGTTTTTTTTGGACATGATACTATAGTAATACCATGTGGTTCTGCAGATTTACCATAGCACAATATTTTTGGACATATGCCATAGTAAAAGCACTATATTTAGCATTTTCTTTGAGTACCATGACAAAACCATACTAATTGAATAGTGTAATCATTTAGTACCATAGTATTTATTTCAGTTAATTAATCTGACACATCACTGTAACGTGACACGCAATATCACTTTTGTGTATGCATTTTAATAACTGGAGATGTTTCGTTTTTTTGAGTGATATTGTTGAATCAGGATTGATTCAAACAAACAGTTTGAACTGATTTGAAATTATTAAAACTTTTTTTGGGCGTTTTTTCCCACTTTTTAATAAATTATACCAGACGGATAACTTGTTATCTGTATTAATAAATACAAGCTACATTTTAATGCATAACCTCATAATCATGTTGCAGGTAATTGAATCATCAATGTTTAGTGGATCAAGGTCCTGGCAAGTGTCCGAATTCATGTTCGTAATATACTAATTCAAATTATTGGGAACTAGAGAGTGGAATGAGACGTACAGTACTTGTAGTTTGGTATCACCACATTTGCACATTTTCATGTTTCATTACTAAAATTTGTGAGGGAGGAGGGTTTTTGGGAGGCAGTGGATGTTTTGCAGAAGGACGAGCATGTCTCATTGCTCCATGAGAACAGTGCAAGGGATCATGGGGGAGCTCCCAGGTGTTGCGGCTCTGTAATGGCCACAGCGTGTGACTCATGTAATGAGGGGCGTTCCACGCAGTTAACCATGCCTCTGCTCTCTGCAGACCAGACCACCTGCTCTTTGTGCCTACCAAGTGCTTTCTATCTCCGCCATTAAATCACAACTCACTTTTGTGTGACGTAATGATTGCTGAGATTCTAGACAGTTTTACTTTTTGCACTTTATAATAACCATGTTAACATGAATGTTAGTTTAATTTTTTTTTAAAGAAATTAATACTTTTATTCAGCAAGAATACATTAAATGTATCAACTTTTAAACAGATATGATACGAACTTTTCTCTAGGATCAATTCAGCATATTAGAAGGATCAGGGGTTACACTTGAAAGGGATTGCTGTGTGATGGGCTGTTGAAAAACCAACTTTGCCATCACAGGAATTACATTTTAAAATATATTAAAATAGGAAATAGATTTATTTAATAGAGAGACACGTTCAAAATATTTTTTTTATAATAAATAAAAAAACGGTATTTTTGACAATAAATACTAAGGGATGGTTCACCCCAAAATGAAAATGTGATGTTTATCTCCCCAGGGCATCTAAGATGTAGGTGATTTGTTTCTTCAGTAGAGCACAAACGAAAATTTTTAACTCAAACCGTTGCAGTCTGTCAGTCATATAATGTCAGTGGATGGTAATCACGGCTTTGAGAGTCAAAAAAACATACACAAACAAAACCAAATTAAACCCTGCAGCTCGTGACAATACATTGATGTATAAAGACACAAAACGATCAGTCTGTGAAAGAAACTGAACAGTATTTATATCGTTTTTTACTTCTGATCCACCGCAATGTCCAACTGTCCTGAGCACGTCCTCTTCTTCTTCCCCTCCGCGTGACTGTCTCTTCGCTTCTATGCTTTACGGCGGATCACAGACTTATAAGTGCATTACCGCCACCTATCTCTCAAATGCACCATTGACACTCCTAATTGAGATTGTAGATAGTGTCAGTGTTCCATTTGGTGGCAGTAATGCACTTATAAGTCTGCAATCCGCCATAAAGCAAGAAGAAGAAGATGCGTCACGCACCTTCTGTTGAGAACGCGCTCAGGACAGTTCGAACATTGCGTGAATCAGAGGTAAAAAAACTATATAAATACTGTTCAATTTCTTGCACAGACCGATCGTTTTGTGTCTTTACACATCAGTGTATCGTCATGAGCCGCAGGGTTTAATTTGGTTTTGTTTGTGTATGTTTTTTTGACTCTCAAAGCTGTGATTCCCATTCACTTCCATTATATGACTGAAAGACTGCAAAGGTTTCAGTTAAAAATCATCATATGTGTTCTACTGAAGAAACAAAGTCACCTACATCTTGGATGCCCTGGGGTAAGCAGGTAAACATCAACTTTTCATTTTTTGGTGAACTATCCCTTTAAGAGATGTCTTTAAAAAATCCTACAGACCCCAAACCTTTGAATTGGAGTGTATTTTAAAGTGAAACGGCATATAAGTAGTGTTATATTGAGGATGTTACTTTTGTTGTTACAAAGATTTTGTCCATTTGAGTAGAATTGAGTAGATTGTGAAAACATTTTTTAATTGATGGGTTGAAAAATAGGGCTTGGTGACATCAGCTGAGGTTGTTACATTTTGATCAAGATTGATTCTGTGCCACATCGAACAGCTCATTAAACAGAATAGATCATTTAACCCGTTCAGTTGAACAGATCATTAAAGTACATTCAAATATGATCAGTTTTGTTTAGAATGTTTATATCAGGGCCAACAATTGATTTTAATGTATTTTATTGTGACAAATGGGTAAAGTATTGAATAGATGAAAAGTGGCTTAAAAATTTAATATTTAGTTTGATCTATTTTCATATCATTCAGCGTAAGTCTATATGCTGACAGTCTACAGCAATCAGTTTGGTCTTTTAAAAATGCGCTTTAACGGATGTTGTGACCATTCAGTCCATGAGCTATTGTCTTCTGCACTAAATATCCCAATTCTTGAAACACAATTCGGCTTGATATCCAGTCTAAGACCTATAGATCTGACAATCCCCTGCTTCATTCATCATATAATCTTTGCTGTTGGATATTGCATGATAAATTTGCATGCATTTCCCCCTGTTTCTTCCACTGTGCTGACACATAATTAGCAGTCAAAGGTGGCAAAATTGACTACTTGGAAAGTATTCCTGGGGAGCGAGAAATCACTGGGTCCACAGTTGGTGTTTCTTAAATAGATGCTTTTAGCCCTTGTAACCCACAGCTGATATCTCCTGATAATGTGTTCTATGAACAGTAAGCAAAAACACTTTTCTCTGCAATGTCAGTGTGGCTCCATTGAAAGGAGCCCAGAAGTGAGAGCCAGATGAGAGAGTTTACATCTGTTACCTGCTTTTGGGAAGACCACCGGAGAACATTGGTGTCACCCAAACTCCAGCCTGCAGTGCCTTACCTGATTTGTTTAACCTTTTAATTCATTTTTTAGTTGCAGATGCTATTTACATTTTCTTCCTTTTTGAAGTAGAGGAACCATTTATAGAGTTGGTACTTGTACGTGGTTCATTAAAATTTAATTTCAAACTAATTAAAATGGCATTTGATCATTTGTTTCAGCTGACAAATGTTTTTAATGATGGACATAAATTCACGCAATAAATTCTGAGTACAAATCCTTGCTGACAAGCAGAGGGAAATTTCTTTGCATTATTTCATAATTTTATTGGTCTCAGACAATGCCGATTGCATACAATTTCTTAATTTAAGTATTTAATTAAACATTTAATATTAGTTATAGAAATATTTATAATGTATTATAATGTATAATTATTATATTTATTAGTAAAGTAACAGATTAACTCAATTATGAATTAAATTGATAAATGAGTGGTTCTGAATTAGTGTGCCGTGACCCATTTTGCGATAAAACTATACTGAAAGCAAATAATAAAAAAATAAATGCATTAAACATATAATCTTGCATAATAGCTAAATATATAGACATGGACTTTTAATGTTTCATTTTTAATTTTGAGTTGATTTGTTGTTTAATTATGATTACATTCTTATTAGGTTATTATTATTTTATTCGTGATTTACACTTTGCAGTTGGAGTTTAAAATGACTACCAGCGGCAGTTATAGTACCTAAACCACAAAACTGAATGTGAATCTGGAAACTAGAGCCACCTCCCTCCCCTCCTAGTCTCTCAAAAACTATCATGTAGAAACTGCAGGATATCACAGCGAGACAAGCTGCTCTCTGGCCTGCTTTGATTACGGCACATGGACGCCCACCGTTTTAGACGACAACACCAGTGGCACGCAGAGCTGTAGTGATGCTGAATAATGCATGCACTCAAAGTTGGAGGGCAGGTGTACCAGGCGCTGCCGCTGTCAGGCGGGCATCGGAGCACAAACGAATGTAATCTGTTTTCCCTGGTGCTTAGAGGCTATGCTGTAAAATGCACTTTTTCTACCCACTGCTCAGAAAATAGTCTAGAATAGTCTACTCTGATCTCCTACCCTGTGTGGGGTCTTTTTTGAGGAGAGGATATGTGTCCTATCGTGGCTGACCGATCACCCTCTGAACAGTCTGAGGAGATGATGTGAATCATTGTGTCAATATCACAGATGTGAAATGAGTCAGAATCCACTTTGTAAATGAGTGGTTCTGAACTGGTGTGTCATGACCCATTTTGGGATAAAACTATACTGAAAGCAAATAATAAAATAAAAAAAATGCAGTTAAACATATAATCTTGCATCATAGCTAAATATATAGACATGAACTTTTAATGTTTGATTTTTAATTTTGAGTTGATTTGTTGTTTACGAACCAGATTTGATGATAGCAACCAGAAAGCTACAGTACAAAAAGCTGTTAAATTTTGCTTTGCACATTTGCATTGCTTTTGCTTTAATTTCTGTAATTGGTCAATCAGTTAAATTGTTGAATCAGATTATTTCTCCTATAAACATTGTGTTGAGACTGAGCATGTGCATACAGTGTTGACATACTTATGATTTTAATTATATATTAGGGATGCCCGATATTGGATTTTTTGCCGATATCCGGTTTGCTGATATTTTTCAACTCATTTTGGCCGATAGCAGATGCAGATACCGATATATTTCCAGTTTTTTGGAAACAACACCAAATCTCCTGTGCAGAGATTATAAGCAAATTATTCTTAATTTTGGTTCGTTTTTTTACTTGTTAGAATTAAATAAACAACAATGAAGTTTTGTTATAATGACAGTACATTGAAAGCTTTGGAAATAACTATAATTCAATCACGCGTTTTTTTCCCCAGACAGATGCAGTGGTACCCAATTCCGATAACGTTCCGATAATATCGTGCATCCCTATAATATATAAATTAGTGCTGTCGAAAGATTAATCGTGATTAATCGCATCCAAAATAAAAGTTTTTGTTCACATAATATATGTGTGTGTACTGTGTATATTTATTATGTATATATAAATACAAACATATGCATGTATATATTTAAGAAAAAATATGTAATGTGTGATATATTAGCTATAAGATAAATTATATGAAAATAAATATATAAGTAAATACATGTAAATATTTTCAAAATATACTGTATGTGTGTGTCTTTATATATACATAATAAATATACACAGTACACACACATATATTTAGTAAACAAAAACTTTTATTTTGGATGCGATTAATCGTTTGACAGCACTAATATAAATATATTTTTCTTCCCTTTTAGATGTTTTCTGAGGGCCCATAATGGGCCCCTGCCCCCTGGTTGTGGTATTATGGCCTGGTTTATATCATTGCCAGCTGTTAAATCTAGATTTTTTTTAGTGGTCTATTTGGCAAAAGGCAGATCACTATCCTTAAACCTGCTGTAAAGGTATCCAAGGATGTTTTCAGTCGACTGTGCGATTTTTCACTTATTTAAGGATGACTGAACATCATCCTCCATTCCCCAGAGAGTTTGTCTGAACGATATGTAGTCACTGTTTGTTTATATGTTAATTTTCTGTTGTTGTTGGTATTTTGTTTGTGTATGTGCGTCTTTGCATTTTTCACTTGTACGTTTGTTTATGTGTGTATAAGTGTGATAGTTTGCAGAGGTCTCAAAGTCCTTGACCAGCCCTCACGGAGCATTTGCACAGCAGATTAGACTTCAGTGAGGGCTTATTCCACACGACTTCTCCCAGAGAAGCCGGAACGCCCTCCTCATGACCCTCCTGCTGAAGCGGAGCGCTACCGGGGTCTGAGAGACTGATTACAGGGTTAGAGCAGCTATAGCTCACAGAAACAGAAAGGACATTGGTGGAGATTTTCTGTCATTTTCATCATGTTATCTTTGCTAAAGACTACATTGATAAGGTTACTGCAACAGTTAGTTCTCAAACCTGATCTCCAGCTGGGTCCAGTTACTCACAAAAAGCGGGATGTTGGGGGGTGTGCTTTAGACCGGACACAGTGATCTATCCTTGAACGTTCAAAAAACCTCAGAAGTGGCACCCCATTGATGTAGCTGCGCTGTAGCCGAGACTTCCTGATTCTGGTGAGCTGCAAGAAAGAGGATTGACAGTAATCAGATTGTGGGAAAAATGGAATTTGGATTGAGTTTGGCTTGGCTCATTCTTTTAAGGGAAAATACTCGCATGCTGATTTGAGAAACCAGTCTTTTCCCACTTCCCTTCTTTTCACTTTCACTCTAGAACCGTTCCCTTCCTCCTTGTCTAAATGATTAATCTGCTCCTCGCACAGGTTGTTGTTCCAAGTAAGTCAGCATCTTGGCTTGTAGTATTGGAGAGAAAAACAAGCCTGCAGTGTTTGTTGGCAGAGACCTTAACAAAATCAGAAACAGCCACTCTAACAGAATGTGGCCGAGGTGCTATAATAATGTTTTTCTTCTCCTGAAGGAGTGAACGGTTTCTGGCGAGTCCATAAATGTGATTCTTTGCGCTTCAGTTTAACCAAACAGTTTTATGCAACGTGTGTGTTTGTGTTATTGACAAGGCCACCTGTTATGCCATGTTTTAATCCACAAGTCTCTCTGCTCTACCACCAACCTGGACTGCCATGTTAATCGCGATGATGTAATAGATCACAGGCGTGTAGGAAAGCACCTATCATACGGGGGCCGGTAATGAAATGCTGGCTGTATAACTGGATGATTAATGTGCAGGTGCTCGCTGAAGGTCATCTCAGATTTTCGCCTTCGGATTATCATTAGCTCAGGCGTGCTCTTAGACGTCTAATTCATCATCGTTTTTTAGGTTGCACCGATACTGTATTTTCATCACAGCCAGGAAGATGAGCTGCTGTAGACATGCAAATGAGCCAGGGTTTGAAGTTAGCATAAAATTGATTTTGTAAACACTGATGGTCTTGATTTTCTCTTTGATTTAGCTTGAAATTGTGACGTGCACTTCCATCGACTTGGTTAGTTGTCATTAAAGCTCACTTGAGGATGGGAAGACCTGTTTCCGTGCTTGATGCATTAAAGTAATTAATCGGTGGCATCTTCCATTTGTCGCAAACATCTGCATCAGAGGACGGTAGTAACAAAGGTTTTTGGGCAGTTCATTATAAACAGTTTTAGAAAGTATCTTGCAAAGTGCAACAGGTGCCATTCATCATCTCCAGATCTGAACTAATGAAATAACTTCTGGGAAATAGAGAGAAAATGAAGGATGCAGAAGTGGATTGCACACATGGAGGAACAATGCTGTGCTCATCAGTTCATAGGTTTGCTGCAGCCGGGAAAACTGAACATATGGATGAGCCATATATTCAATTCCCTAGATCTGAGTGAAAACCCCAGGTTGTTGTCGCCTTTTTAGTAACTTCATTTCTGCCCTTTATGAAAGTTAGAAGGACTAGTAAGTTTGGAAACTGCTGACTGGAATAAATGTACTGTAGATTAAATTGTTAACACTATATTATCAGCTTGCTTGTGCTTGCTTTAACCTTGAAAATGTAAGATGCTGAAGAAATATATTGTGGACCCGTAGCCTAGAAGTTCAACTTCTCCATGGTTTTTTAGCATTGGTGCCTATGCAAATGATTAGGGCCCTATCATACACCTTAGGGGTGCAACGGTTCTCGGTAAAAAATCGAACCGTACCATTCTCCACACATGGTTCGGCATGCACTAGGACCGCTGTTTAACTTAAATCTGACAATGCATCTGTAATGTGGTTTGTTAGAGTTCTGTAATGCATGTTTCTGCTGATGAATACAAATTCTGGCTTCCCAATACATTACAACAAGAGCTATGAGAGAGAAAAAAACAAGACGTGGACAACCCAGTTCAATGCGAGTACTGTATGTTGGAATAACTGTCATTCATCACGTGTTGATAGCGCAGGTGAGACCTGAACAGCACACGTTGCTATCTGTGTTTAAACTAAACTCATTTAAGCCTGGCCAGTTTAAATATTAAATAGCCAGAAGACGCAAACTCGCGCACGCAGTGAGAAGATCTGTGTGTGCGCTCATCCGAAGTGCGTGAACCCACGTCTCCAAACGCATGCAAATATTAAGCTCTCTTTGAAGTATTGTGCTTGAATGGACGTATCCTAGCAGACATAGTCGGCTGAACATACAGTATCAGTGCATTCTCTTAAAGTGTCAGCACTTTCTTAATGTTAATCAAACAGCAACAACACGGAAATCACTCACTGCTCTTGATTGAATACTGTAGCTTTTGTAACTTTAATAAGGATTAATCTTTAATTTATACAGTCAAATATGCAATGTTATTTTACATTTGATTACTTTATTCAATTTCTGTACCTAAAAACTAATGTTAGACCTACCTAAAAAACCTGAAAAGCACTGTTTATTTTATTTGTATCTTTGCGCTATTGTATTTATTTGTGCTGTTGCTTGTAGTTAGATTATTTGTTATCTTCATTATTTTTATTTGACAATATAGTTTTTTACCTAAACATAGTACATACCGAACCATAACCGTGACTCTAAAACCGTGATACAAAACCGTTGCACCCCTAATACACCTGGCGCAATGCGGCGCCAGGCGCGACGCAAGTACTTTTTGCTAGTTTCAGCCCGACACCGTTGTAATTTTCACGTCCTGCACCACTTTGTTTAAATCGCAAATGCATTTGCATCCATTTGTGCACCCATGGGCGTGCTGGTCTGAAAACGAGGTATGTTCAGGCGCATTGCTGGCGTCTTGCTATTGGAAAGAAACTGAATGGACAGCGCCATGACCAACAAAAAACCTGGTCTAAAGTCTGCCGCAATATTTTTTCTT
Source organism: Sinocyclocheilus anophthalmus (assembly GCA_018155175.1). Taxonomy (NCBI): domain Eukaryota; kingdom Metazoa; phylum Chordata; class Actinopteri; order Cypriniformes; family Cyprinidae; genus Sinocyclocheilus; species Sinocyclocheilus anophthalmus. The sequence goes on along the minus strand of JADLZN010007595.1, from coordinate 478,725 downwards.
TGTTATTTAAAGAGCACGTTAGTATTATTACACACACAGGTACGCGCAGCAGCACACAAACATTTAAAAAAATTAAATTCCGCCATGTAAATAGCGAACTCGCCATGGCGCGAGCGCAACTGGCTTTTAAAGGGAAGGGGATGAGATCGGATTGGTTTATAGCACTTTTTTTTTTTTTTTTAGCAATAATGGTTAAGAGTTTTCCAAATTTTGCAAAAATCTTTGCAAAATTTGCTAAAACTAAGGGCAGTCCACAATCAGAGAAGTCTGTTATGACAAGGAAGTATCTACGGTATTGGGAATTCATTATATTTTATTATTTATACGTGTAAAAGTTTTCTAAATGAAGTTTATATGTTAATTTATCGTTTTAAATAACTATAAAATGATATAGATAATTAGAGATAGATAATATGCATAACTTAGATAATATATATAGATAATTTTATATTTTACCATTGTTTATTTGATAACACCCTTTGCACTGCTTTATAAGATTGTATTTTATTCAGTTATAAGAGACATTAAATACAGTCGTGTAATTTTTGTCAGTATGTTTTTTGTGTGCTTCCAATCAAAGTTTGTGATGCGAGTCATCTTTGTTTGTTTTTTTTCTTTCTTTTTTTCAGTTGATCAGTTAATGGAATTTCTATTTATTCATTTATTTTGGAGAAAAACATGTCTTTATTAAAACAAATTATGGAATCCCTATGGTGAATATTAATGGAAAAAATACTGAATAAATGACTTGGGAAAAAAACAATTGTCTCTTTCTTATCTCTTCAGAGGCTAATGCCAAAGAAAATGATCAGTTGAAGAAAGAAAAGAAAGTCATATGTGCTGAACACCTTTGGTGTGGTGAAATACTGGCTAGTATAAAAGATCAAACGTTTTCAAGTCATGTAACAATGCTAGGCTAAAATCAAAGCCACGTCTTTTGAAATGTAAATTAGCCTGTGAATTACAAATTTCCGTTTTTTTTAAAGTAAGATATATTTGGCGTACAGAGTGTGTTTTCCTGAGGCTTAATACCTATAAGCTAATAAAAACTCTTAGCTCTGCACATATATGCATGTGCTCTAGCAGACCTCATGTTTTCCAGAGATAATTGTTCTGCTAACTCTGCTGACTGAGATAGAACAGGACACAGCAAACAGGAAAACATAAAGGCTAATGCGATGCTTATCGTGGCACGATTATGCAATCCTAAACACTTTCCCAGTCTGAGGGACTGCTGCTAAGGGAATTGAGTCTCCTTAGCTATTAGCATATCATTAAAGAGAATGTGAGCAGCTGATTTGGAAATTAAATGTAGCTTACTTAGCCCTAATGAATAATGCATATCAGATCATCATGGACATGCTGACAAGTGCAAGCGTTATAGGAGGAGACATGGGAGGGGTTGCAATGTCAGAGAGGACGGACTAAAGGAACTGAATTAAAGGCTTAGTTAACTATTCGATTCCACTTTTATGACCACATCTTTAGTTTGCTGAAATAGAAGAGAAGCCAGTCGTTTCAAAAGCTTTATGACGTGGAAAGTTGATTTTAGCGTAACAGTTGAAGGATGGTGTGGCACAGTGAATCCTGAATAGTAAGTAAATAGTAGGTTTGCTGGTTTTAACCCCACATGTAACAAATCGTGAAAAGGGCCAAATGAAATCTGGTTTAATTAATTAAATTTTTGCAAATTCCGTTATTTTTCCTAAAATTCAGTGCTTTCCTGTATTCTGTTTTAATGTAGGCTATGAATTAAATTTAAATAAAAAAGGATGTCTAAAAAGTTGAATTCATAACTTTAAAGGGGTCATATGACTTTGCTAAAAAAAAAAACATTATTTGGTGTATTTGGTTTAAAGTTAAAAAAACACATTATTTCCACATACTGTACATTATTGTTTTCCCTCTATGCTCCACCTTTCTGAAACGCACCGATTTTTACAAAACTCATCGGTCTGAAAAAGTGAGGTGTACGCTGATTGGCCAGCTATCCAGTGCGTAATGATTGGCCAAATACCTCAAGCGTGAAACGGAAATGTTACACCCCTCACATACTGTGATGCCGTGTCCCGGCACGATGAGACAACACCAATAAAACCAATTACAAACGAGGCATTTGTTGCATACAGTGGGGACATAATTACTGATTATATGACTTATACTGTCTTTTGAATGTGTTGGTGCGTATCACGCGCCGCTTTAAACATAAAACTCTGTTGCATTGTGTCAGAGAAACTGGACAAACAACAAGCGCTACTCTACATGCTCAAAAACAAACAAAAAAACTCGCGTTGAATCGTTCAGTGGCAAATTCTTTAAATATAAAACGTACTTACAGTCTGTGAGTCAAAAGCGCCAGACTGTCATTGCAAAGTTGGAACTGCCCCACTTTATAGAATATAGCCTTTGTGCACAGACGCATTGTAGGTTACTCTGCAGGTTCAGGAAACAGTCCTCCATTAAATGTTGCACACATCTTAATATTTGGGTTGAAGTGTTCAGGAACAGTGTTGTAAATACAACTTAACACTGATTTCTAGATTTTGCTTTCACAACGAAACACACAGTTCACACACGGCGGGCTTCAGGGAGCGGTGGCCGGCGGGCTGCGGCAACCACTGTGGAAGACCCCAGGCTGGATCCGCTTCGTCCACAGTGAAAGTCGATCCGGTGATCCACAGCGTGAAGTTGATGTATTTCCTTAGTGACCAGCACAGATCAGCTCTAGGCATTAAGAAAGCGGATATATTCCTCTTTTGGAAGGCCAAACAAAGTAGTTCGCTTTCACAAAGAAACACAGAGTCTTCACGACATGGCGCCGGCGGCAACAACAATACAAACGAGAGAAGAAAAGTACGCATTATTTCTTTGCGTGAACATTTGGGCGTCATTATGCTAATATTTCCACATAGTGGTGTAGACATGTGGGGGCGTGTTTAAAGAGGCGTTTTAGGAGGGCGTGGACAAGGCTTAACTTTTATAAAGAATATCTCTTAAGATTTGAGACTTTAGTCTTTGCAAATATACAGATCTTCTTTATGCACCAGCTTGTAACACTCCAAAGAGAAAAAAAAAATTAAATCGCATCATATGACCCATTTAAAATTTTCTTGTACTTAATTTTGGTAACATATGAGTGATGTATAAAATGTGCATACAAATTCATTTAAAAGATGATGGTAATAAAATGAATAAGTAAAACTTATCTTTTAAATAAGGAATTAACTTTTACATTTTAATCAAATTAAATTTGAACAATTCCTTTCATTTTTTGGCAAAGTGCCCTTGCACAATAGAGGTTTAAATTAAAAACATGTTAGAAAAATTGGTGCATTGTGTATGATAATGTTTATTTTATTATTGTTTTACTATAAACTGTATTAGTCTTATTATTACTTAAGTAAAAGAATCTGACAATAGTAATATATTTCAACTCACAATTTCTCTTTTTAAAACGGCCTTTAATTGGCAGAGTTGAAGGCCTTGAGTTTCTGGGTGTATATGTAACAATACATTATAGTTATAGTGAGAGGCAGATGCTGCAAACACCATAGCTGGCAGACTCATTGCTTGAGTTTGTGTAGAGAACAACTGTGCGATCATTCACAACAGAGACACACAAAAACATGCCAAACTAACATTTCATTTTTTATAACTGGCTGAATCCGGTTTTCAGCATTGCGGAAATCATAGGCCTCTACCTAAGCCATCATCATTGTGTTCTTGAGTAAGGCACTTAATCCCAGGTTGCTTCAAGGGGGACTGTTACTTTGGATAAAGGTGTGTGCTAAATGGCTTCCTACTTCCGACTAGGAGTTTTTCCAGGGCGCTGCGTACTGGAATCCGTTTTCCCCAATGTCACTCAACTCTTAAGAGGAGCAAATCAAAAAGCAAGCTAAAATGGCTTCATCAAAGAAGACAAAGTGGTTAAAAATACAAAACAACAGCCAGAGTGCCAGATGTAGGCTGGAAAAAGCAGAATCAGTTGTAATGGGGGTGCCAAATGTGCTGTCAATAAAAGGGAGTGCACACCAGATGGACACTCGTGTGAAAATAGCTGCACTTTGAGTAAGACTGAGTCAAAGTGCTATGAGTTTTATTTATTTTTAAATTCTTACTCCAAATTTTGCGTCACAGGGCCACAGATTTCATGCGTGTTTATTTCCCCCAGGCTACATCATGACTAAGTAATGAGCAGAACAATATAACACTTGCAAATTAATGCTTTCTATTTTAATTCTTAGTTAATTCCAGTGGAATCTCAACAAATATATTTAATTTCACCCCTGTTGTCTACAGCCACAGGGTAAGAGCTTACCCAGTCTTACGTAGGCCATGTTTCATGTTCCAGCAACCAATTAGCTTGCACTTTGCCTATTAGTTGTAAACAACATTATCTGAGTCTGTTTTGAGAAGTCTTTCAAGGTTATGTAAGTTTCTCTTTTTGCTGCACAGGTACTTCAACTGCAAGATAAGATGTTTTGTGCTCTGTAATCTCTTTTTATTAGATTGTGAGCAAGATGTCTTGTACTTATAAACGTATAACCTTATACCTTTTAACAGCCACGAAACCGTTCCACTGCACAAAAAGTTCTTTATAGTTGAGAAAGGTTCTTTAGATTATTTAAAAATGGGTTAAGAACAATTTGCTGAAAAGTTCTTAATTATTGTTGTTGTTGTTTTATTATTATTTTTATAAGTTTAATTGTATTAGGCCATATATACCAGTTTAGATGGTTTTAAATAAATGCCTCAATTTTGGCATTATCATGGTCTTTGTTTTTTTTTTAGTCTTCATTAAGAATCATGATGTATCTCATCTGATTATTTAAAAAGATATTGTCTACTTAAAAAGTATGTAGTAGTTTAAATGGATGTTGTTTTAACTACTTTTTGTCACTGTTTTTGGTTCAGATTTATAGATTTTTTTATTTTATTTGAATGCTGTCACTAAAATGTCTTTCATTTTTGAGCTAGATAAATTCTCTAATTGCATAATTTAATTGTGTATTTATATTTATGCATTTGGCAGATGCTTCTATCCAAAGCAACTTGCATTGCATTCCAGGTTTACATTTTTTAATCATTATGTGTGTTCCCTGGGAATTGAACCCACAACTTTGGCATTGCTAGAGACATGCTCTACTGTGTATATTATTTATATTTGTTCTGAACATGTATTTCTGTTCTGGGTTGTGTTGAAGGGAGGAATTAAAATAGAAGGCATTCATTTGTAAGTGTCGTATTGTTCTACTCATTACTTAGTCATGATGTAGCCTGGGTGAAATAAACATGCACAAAATCTGTGGACCTGTGACGTGTGACGCAAGAATTTTAAAATAAAAAGCACTTTTATATATATTGCCCTGTTATATGACTTCAGTGTTTTGTTGGTTGCTTGTTGTGCAGGTAACTACTTTTTAGCTTGACTATAGTTGAACTGCTTTAGCTTCAGAGTAGCTGCCCCATCACTGACCATGCCAGGTTTATCTTAGCCATATCTACATAGACTTCAGATGGGTTTTGCTGGTCAGGAACTCTCCCTGGAGTAACTGCATAGAACGATCTGCCTAGATTACCATTATGGGCACATGGTAACAAATTGGCGTCCTTGTACTTTGTGACAAGCATGAGATTCGGGCAGATGATGTGTTCAATAGTGCTACAAATGATCTAGCCGTGTATCAGATAATGTGGGAGCTGATGGCTGCTGCCGGGGGGAGAGCAGTGCATTTCATTATGACTGTGCCGCCATCAGATGCTGATTCACTGTCAGGAAATGGTGGAGAGCGTGCCAAAAGTCACACAGATGTTGCATTGTACTCATCTTTTCAAAATGAATCCAACAAGCAGGCGGTGAGAGAATGTGTCCATGGATTGAGGACAAACAGTGTTAATTTTAGGAGTTTCTCAGCTCTGCCATTAAGGGTGAAGGAATTGTAAACATATTTAAGGCTGTATTCACATCGTCTGATGCTCGTTACCACTGGAATGTATCATGCAAATGCATCCGCTGAGGATTCGAGGAATGGAGAGTTTATGGGAGCCCAGAGAGATAACTTTATGAAGTTGCATTGAAGATTTTTAAATTATTAAATGGATTATGCTAGATTGGCCACACATATCAAATTCTAGTGTGGTTAGGCAAGTATTTGAGTCCTTGCACATTAAAGGCCACATCTGTGTTGCTATTATGATTCATTATATACACAGTAAACCATATTTGTGTCTATATATAGAAGATATATACAACAGTCCGTTCTGGTTCTCAAATCTGATTGGTTGAGAACCGTGTGATATTGTACTGGTATTGCTACATGAACGCCCTTTCACCATTTGTATCACTTCGCTTCCCGTATTTCTCACAGCGAGTGTCATGGCGGACACTCAAATCCACTAAAATTAAAAAATAATACTGTTTTTGTGTCAAGGACTGTAGTTTAAGAGTTTTTTAGGTTAGAATGTTTAACTTCAAATATGTGTTTTTTTTAATAAAGATAACGTCTATTTGAAAATTTGCATCGACGTTTTCGGAGATGTGAGCTCCATGGCTGCAGCCGACTTCAGCGCTTCGAACCCGCGAGAGCCAGCCTCACCTCATACAGACTCTGGAATTTGTGTCTCTATAGTGGTTAAACATGAGATATAATTTGTTTTGTGTAATTGTATGGGCAGTCTTTGGTCTCATTAATCTATTATTTGTTCCAGACCAATAGTTTTGGCTGGGGCAACAACTCATCACGTTAAATTTTATTTAACTTTAATGCTGTATATCAGAGCGCCGCCTTTGTACTTTTGACTGAATTGCCAAGCAACTTTTATGATGGCTGTTGTCGTTTATTAAATATTATTATTCAATAAACAATATTTTATATAAATAATAGTAGTATTTAGTATTAGGAAACAGTGTGTGTGTGTGTTCGTGATGGTGATTTTTGTGACATTGTTCCGCCATTAGATGGCGACAAGAGACTGTTTTTATGATCGCATAAAGCCTTTTTATTGAAAGAGATTTATACTTTTATACTGAAATGGAAGTTATTTTTACTTTTAATAACAGCTTGTAAGACGCCGTTAACAAATGCACTGATCAGCGCTGTCATCGGAAATCACCCTACCATAGAAAGGACTTTATGACAAAGATATCGCTTTTCCATCCAGACTTTCAACCAATGTATTACTGTAATCTTAGATTGAGCTGAAGAATGAATGCTGTATCAGATGCAGGTAATCACACTCGCTTAGTCAATCTCTCTCTCATAATGCTCTACATATGAAGAGTTAATTTGCAAAAAAAGATAAACGCCACTTTAAAAAAATAAAAAAATGAACTGAGAGCCGTTCGTTATTCTCCACATATAGCGCGATCTGAAACCTAAACACGTTTTGTCAAAAAAGCCAGTTTTGTCCCCTTTCAAAGCATCATGGTTCACGTTTTACTGCAGAATCCGACAAGCGCCCTTGTTGTTTTTGAACAGAGGCCGATAAGTCCATTTTAGCAAATCAGCTCGCTGTATACAGGTCAGGTGAAAAGGCTACTTCACTTTGAAAAGACGTGCTAGCTGAGATGAGTTTCGTCAAAGCTGACTAAAAGTGATTGAGGATGGATAATTTCGACGAACTTGATGAACCTGTGATATCTTCTTCAGGGCGAAAAAGGAAAATAAAAGCTGAAACGTTTCACGGAAACTTGCAAAAGCAGTGCGTTACAATGGTGAGGGAAAAGCTCCTTGTGGGTGTAATCACATCCATACAGTTTATAATAACAACAACAACAACGTTTGTCAGGCGTCTACATTTGTCATCTGAGGAGATTACAAAGATTAGTGTGTTCATTTAAACTCTAAAACATGAAATGTGGAGTTATCTGCTTTTGCCAAAAAACGACTGTTGGAGTTATCTGCTTTTGCTATAAAAAAAACTTTTAATATGTAAAAAAAGCATACTTTCAGTGAACTTTAATTTTGTAAATTACCTGTATTTGTTTAAGTTATTATTACTTAATCAAAACAACCCAACTGCAGTTTGATTGATATTACTTGGAATGCACAATAAAAAAAAACATCATTTTTGAGAACTGTTAAAAACGGAGTTATCTGTTTTTGCAAATAAACTCTTAATACCTAGAGCTTTTAATAACAGTGATACAGTAAGCTTTCAATGAAGCAACTCAACGTTCCTTCGTTACTTGTTCTAAAGTGACGTTTTTGAATTAGTAACAGCTTGGGCTCTGCTGTTAAACTGTCAAACTGAGATTTTGAATCTGTGGCGGAAGGAAGTATTTCTGCACAAAAGAGGGTTTTTAAAGACACATGTTGTTGTTTTTCTTATGTATTTACACACTCGTGCCGTCAAACTTGTATAAATGCAATATCACATGATTAGATGTGGAGATATGCTGTTATCGGCACACTGAGTAATCACGCCGTGCGATATAACAGCGGGCATTTCTCGATCTGTCTATCGTGTTATCCGTGCTCATATACACACACACACCACACATACATAGGTGTATGTGTGTGTGTGTTTGTATATATATATTAATATATATATATATAGATATAAATATATATATATATATATATATATGTGTGTGTATATAGTTTTGTATATAGGTTGTATATATCTTTGTATTAATAATTTGTATATATATTTATATATATGTGCATGTATATCTATATGTATATGTAATGTATATATAATATTAAGGGTGGTTGATTTGCGATTTCACTTTTTTAACATTAGTTAATGTGTATTGTTGTTTTTTGAGCATAAACAATATCTGCAAAGCTGAAAGTTCAATGCAAACAGAGATATTGTCTTATAAAATTCTGGCAGTTTAATGCCTACAAAAAAACGGCTGGTAGGGACTACAACAAATTACTTCACGGGTCCGTGACATCACAAACCCAGATAAACCCCCCCCTCGGGAAAGGCAGAAAAGGGGGCGAGATCATGCTGCGCTGCTTTAGAGAAGAGGAAGAGAAAACTAGAGGTGCGCGTAAAAATCTATTCATATATTCTGTCTTCTTACGATTCTAATGGATTCACAAGTTTCCAAATCAATGTTCTAAAGCAGCAGTTCACTGTTACTCGCATCCCCTGCTCTGCACACACTCTGCACAAGCTCTCTCTCTCTCTCTCATTCAGATCACCAGCACAGCTCAAACAATGAACTGTTCCATTTATACACATATTTTCACATAGCTATGAGAAGCATTAAACAGCGTGCAGTTGCCGTACTGTATTAAAGCTTTAATCAGGATAAAACCGTATATTAAAAGCTAACATAAGCAGTAGCATTTTACAAATAACAGCGTATCTAAAAGTGTGAGACAACAACAAACAGAAAACATAGGCCTACCATTTAAAAGCCGTGCTTGCACAGGTTCTGTACGATACTTTTCAATAATATCCTCTGCTTCTCAATTGTGCTCAAACTGATAAGCGATATTAACGGCGCCTTTGTTTACAATACAACCGGAGTACATGCCGCTGATGTGAGGGGCGGGACGTTCAGACATGCACTAGAGGTGGTTTAGCCAATCACAACACCCTGGGCTAGCAAACCAATCAGAGCACATCACCTATTTCTGAGGGAGGGGCTTCATAAAAAGGAAATGATCAATCACTACAACCCGTTTCTCAGAGAAGGGACAGAGCTGTGTGGAATAAAGTTAAATTATGTGAAAAATAATGCGTTTTCTTTTTTTAAACGAAGCATTAACACAAGTCAGACTGCACCCCATAAACCCAATCAAGCCTAGAAAAAAAAAAAACAGTCAACCACCCCTTTAAATATTTATATTATACTGTATATATACATATACTATATCTATACATGCATAGTGTATGTGTATTGCATTATATATATATATATATATAGATATCATATAAGGCATTACAAGACAGGGATATACCGTTCCTATACTAACCTATAACTTTCAACCTTTTCCCCTTTCAATACTGGGTGTAACCTATAACTTGTTGTATACTTCTGTATTTACATAACAGAGCATTTATGATGTACCATAATGAATCATTGCTTACTGCACATTTCCGAATGTTCACTATGGTGTGTATGAATGCGTAGAGCATCATTCCATGTCTATGACGGCCATAAAAATTGGGAGCCGGATGCTGACTGTTCATTATTTTGGCTACCGTTGATAGCCAATATTTGATCAGGTTAATTTTGCATGATATATAAATTGCTTATCTGAATTTAGACTCATTTATCTTAGGCCTTTTTATATTGAGTCAGGGAGGCACTTAAAATATGTTTTTTTGGATTTTGTATAATTTGGATTGTAATTAACATTGCATGCACTAGATGGCAGCACTGGCTAAAAGCCCTGTGCTGTCACATTGGTGTGTGGAGTTTGTCTTTGCTATGCAAGTATGTTGAAAGTGTGAAAAGAACAAACACTTCTGAGGGGCATATGTAAATATGGGTATACATAACCTAAGTCCATCAAGGCTTTCTCACAGTGGCATTCTGGGGGGAAAAAAAGTTGGAATCCCCCCCGGAATATGATGGGAGAAATTGAGGCATTTAACATTTTCATTCAATCACGGCCAGAGTCTGTAGGAATGCTGACAGCCCCAATTCAAGCAGCCCACATAAATACTTAATTTTTCTGTCATGTTCACTATGCTGTCAGTCTAAGCTTGAGGTTTGGCAGCGTGCTTTGGAAACACAACTGCTGCAGAAAGCTGTAGCCCTCCCAATACAGAGCTAAAAATGAATCTCATATTCAATAACTAATTGGTTTTATTACCCTCCTTACACTCAATAATTGAAAAAAAAACAAAACAAAAAAACTGAGTGTTAATATGTACTCCCTTAATTTTCACCTAATTCCATTCCTGTGCCTCTTGCATTTTAAAGCGAATATTGACTCGAGTGTGTCTCAGGACAGCATATAAGGGCTGGATGGGATATTGACCATATAATTATAGTTATAGGCAGTTGTTAGATTAGGTGCCATATTTAATTTGGCGTGAATAAAAACTAGTCAGTGAAGGGTAGAAATACCGTCTGCTCAATGTCAAATTGTTGTATATCTGGGTAATGATTATTCAGCTGAAAAAAATTTCCATTGAATAAGTTCAAATATTGATTTTGTAAATTGTACATGAAATCGTTCTTAGATACACTTTTGTTTTGCATTCAATGGAAAGAGGACAACTTCCGTACAAATACTTCTATGAATTATTTTTAGTAAATGGAGCCCTAAAAAAGATATAGATGTATAAAGGTCCAACCTCGTTTTCGTTTGTCTGTTTGAACAGAAATAACAATTATTTATTTTTGTGAGTGGTATGGAGTGTTTTATCGATACCTGAAGAACTGTACAATTATACATCTCTCTCTCTCTCTCTCTCTCTCTCTCTCTCCTCTATTTCTCTCTCTCTCTATAACTGTATATTATATAATTAAAATTATTTTTTTATTTTGATCCCTCAACTGTAAATAAAGTATGAACGTTGACTGTGATTATTAGATTGTAGTAAACAACCTTTTGAACAGTCTCTCAAATCCTTATTTTCCTTTATGTTTTATAAAAATGGCATGTACTCTGTCTGTTTATGGTCTGATGGTTTTTGTTGTTTGCTGTGCAAGATTTTATTGCTCTGAACATTCTGGAAGCTGCTGTGCATGACAGTTGAATCCATGACTATCATCTCGTAATGTCAGTGAACAATGTCCAAAAACTGACTGAAATGTGACCAACACTTTTGTACATCATAATCGTTACATACAGATTCTTAGAAATTATTCAGTTTTTTCCCCCTGTTAATATTCTTGTTAACTGTGTGAACTATTAGCCTGATGCATAATAACACAGAAGATTGAGGGATGGCGTGTATCAGTGTGTGTTTGTGTGTGGTGGTAAATTTCAAGGTCTGGTGGGTATTCATAGACGTGACAGACTGCTGGAGAACCCCACAGATGCTCAGCACCCTGATATCTTCTGCTTCCTGCTTCAGCAGCCCCTCCAGATACCCAGCTCTATCCTTACAACTCAACCACAGCCAAACACTCTCACTCTTATCATCACCTGCTACTGTCCTGGATTTTGAAGATCCTCAAGCCAGTTCATTGCTCTAGAACGTAAGCTGAGGATCATGTCCTGTAAGGCTGTTGAAGTGTTGGCAGAAACATTGCACTATAGTGAATCTCACAAAACATGTCCAGTCAAATTCTCCGAGAATCAAAGGTTAAAAAATTACACTACCTTTCAAAAGTTTGGTGTTGGCGAGATTTAAAAAAATGTCACTTGATCAAAAATAGTATTGTAAAACATTATTATGATTAAAAAACATACATATTAAATACATTTTAATACATTTTCACACATAATTTCTTACTGAGATGCAAAGCTGAATTTTCAGCAAAAAAGTCTTCAGTGTCACATGATCATTCAAAAATCATTCTATCCCTGCCTTTGAACTGGGAATCTGCTCGCTTACAGCATGTCGGGGGGGGGGGGGCTGTATGTGTGACTCTGCCTGGGGCCTGTTATGTGGGCTCTTGGCAGGGAGTCCTCACCACACAGAGGGTGATCTCATTTTCGTAATGGGCTTTGTTGCTGTTTGTCGTTATTAACATTGGCGCTGCTCTCGGGGGGTCTTGGAGAGGCATCCAGTCACACACCAGCCTGTCCTTCTTTACATTTGACATTTTACATTATAACATTATTTTGATTAGAACTAAGTGGACAATCTGTATAAATCGCTGTGTAGTTGTATTTATGCAGATGTATTCAAAAATGCAGTTGGTAATCACATTATGTGCTAGTTTAGTAACAAACTGCACTCAGAGTGCAGGTGGCATGCATGCATTTCTGTTTATTAAACCATTTAGTTTACAAAATCAAGTATTTTTTTAAAGGTATAGTCTGTCTTTTCTGGATGCTTAATATTTATCATAGTTAATTAATTATAATAATTTGCAATTACTCTAACATTGGCTCAACCAGTGGTGTGAGTTTAAAGCGGGACTGTCTGTTTGTTTGGACCAATGGCAGATGGTTTGAAAACATTACTTTTGAAATTGCATTTGGTGATAGTAGCGCAGAAATTACTCACTTCACCTTTAACTGCCAGTTTAGAGTGATGCAAGTACTGCTCATGCACAGTAATAATTACAGTAGCATAACAATTTTGCTGCCAAAGGTGAATAGTTGAGTTTAAACTTGTCTGACTTCCTGCATTTTAGTCGTTAGGCTCAGATGTTATTTTCCGATCACCTGATAGAATCACCAATAATTTACCACTCTGTGAAAAAAGCAACCAAATTAAACCAACGTCAAATCACCACCATCATGTTTTGAGCTTTTAGCTTTTCAAACCAGAAGTTTTGTGGGTAACTCGGTCTAGCTTGTATTTATGGACATTGGATGGATAAAATTTCTTTTCTGCAGTGGCGGTAAGTTGGGTGGCAACGGTGGTGGTTTAATATCACTAAAGGTCAATTTGTGTGTAATCCTTGAGAATGAGGCGACAGTCCGTGATGTGTGTGGGGGGACTAGTATTGTGATGGTTAATGGGGACGCAGCAAAATATTAAGGGGAGGGCAAGTGAGGGGAAGAAAGAGGATGCGAGGAAGGTGCTAAACTGGGGTGTTGGATCATTGTGTGGTGGTGTTTGAATCACGTTTATACTCGCGCATTGTAGGGACCAGACAAATTTGGACGGCGTATAACCAATTTTACCGTCATGCTGATTTAGTCTAGCTTCACTTCTTGGGGGGGGGGGGGGGGGGGGGGGTGGGGGCCTAATGTAGGTGGATACAATAATTTCTAAGGCAAAACCAAATAAAATTGTAAAAATGATACGTCTGAATTGAATGTAAAACATGGATGATCAAAAGACAACCAATAACTGCCCACACCAGGTTATGTGACACCATGGAGAAGAGCTACCGCAAAAGTAGAAAAAGCACCAGTGACAGTATAGGGAGTTCTAAAATCAACACGCAGTAAGGTGTCTGTAAGATCCCTCAACAATGCCCAACTGTGAACATATTAGTACTGGCGCATAGGTGACTTAGTCGAATCTAATAATTCTAATAGAAGAGAAAGGGGAAAAAAAAAAAAAGGGAGGGGGGGTAAAAGAAAGAGAAAAAAAAAGGTTGGGGAAAAGGGAAGAGATTGTCACCAGTTTGTCTTGTAGTGTTGTGCAGGCGCGATAAGATACCGTGTGCAAGGGTCGTGTTAGATTTACAATTCATGGGTATCGTGCGTTGTATGTCTCATGAGGTGGTGACACTAAACTTGTGTCAAGACTTAGAGAGTGATAGGAAGTACATAAAAGGAAAGAGGGGCGAAGACATGGTACGAAAGGAATGAGCAGATTTTAAGTTTGTGCATAGTATGATCAAATATGATAATCGAGTACTAGGTTCTCGCTATCAAAAATCGGGGGGTATCATGGACAGATTGTTGAGAAAGGTCAGGTAAAGGCCTGCACGATATAATGCATCGGCGGTGCTGCTGTCTATAAACTGAGAAAGGAATTAGGTGTTGCAGCGCTAATGATACGTCTACTGTTCTTGTCAAGTGATGAAACCTGGTACCCTTACTGGACAGTATTTGTTGGAAGTTCACTTGTCACCTTAGTGCAACAATCCATGCCAGGGGATTGTGGTTACAACATGACAGCAAATGGTAATCAGACTGCTAGACGACTGAAATAAAAAACAAAAGGTTGCGGTGGACGATCACAGTGAGAATTAAGGAGCATGGTGTCAAATGGTATGCTGCGAATAATATAGACCGTTGAAGGGGGATACCCATCAGTGCGATTCCATGATATCTATACTAGCTACGACCTTAACATTAACGGGTAATAGAGTAATGCATATATAGTAGTGACTAGCTACCAACTGGTAAACGATACAGACATGATAATGCATATAGCAGTGACGATGACCACCGCACCGTCCTGTGGAGTTGTCGATGGGAGCTGTACTATCAGATACACAACATACCAGTTAGCACTGTGGGACATATCATGACAACCCACGGTGCTCGCAGCTCATGCTGACTACACCACTCTTTGGAATCTACTAGAATTCTCGAAATCAAAAGCTGGCATCTACTATAGGAGAGTACTATCACCGCGTAATGGTGGCTCACATGGAGGGGGAAAGCACTCATTGTAGTTACTGGCTTTTAGCTTCACTCTACATTCATTAATGGCGGTCTCTCGTGATGTGAAAAAGCAGAAGTCTTTTACAGTGAGGTGCTCACATCCATGTATTATCTTGGAGTCATATGATACAAATGCTGTCACACCTGTGAGCAACAAGAAGACACAGCGCTGGATGCGATGTAGTCTAGGATGCTCTCTCCCAAGTCCGCCCTCACAAGCTCTGCATGCGTGTTTTAGCTCTAATAAGTTGTGGCTTTTGGAGTTAATATTGCGACTTATTCGATGCAACAAGCTACATAAGTGACTGAAAGTCGGCGAAAGTGGCATACCCAATACAAGGGAACTGACGAAATAAAAGTGACTACGCAAGCAACAAGATAGTTGTTGTTCCACACACGTGCTACAGGCCACCCTGCACAGTCAACGTTGCATGCACATGGTACACCCACTTTCACCCCACGAACCTCGCCATGGCAATAATCACACTGAGGGTAGAATAGATGGTAACAGAGGTGCTTCCCCACGGGAGCTGACTGTACAAACAATCAGGACAAGCAGATAGTCGTCAGTCGTGCAGAAACAATGCAGTACGTATGCCCCAGTCACGCGGTATGGGACGGTGTCTTTACGAACTGAGAACAATATAAAGGGCTCCTGAACGACTATATTTTATGGAATTATTGTGCGTAAACATAGGATATACAATAGCGATATCAGCTTATTGTTCTTCGTTACAGTAAGTAGTAATATTATGGGTACATGAAATTAGGAATGTATAAAGTCACGTACATATGTATCGAGGGAGAGGGGTTGTGGAGTACGCTAACGATCGGCTCTGTGTGCAAAAACACAAAAGACGCGGAGAATGGGGAAAGCAGGGAGAAGGGTTGTGGGCTCGAAACCATGCTATGACAACATCACCTCACAAACTCCTTTGGCTTACACTCGTTCGTAGAACGGAACGGACTCGGACCAGAGGCTGTACTGTAACAGAGCGGCAAACAGTATGGGGACGCGTGACGATACTGGACTTTGGACGATGACTTAATCCTTTGTGCTATTCAACGTAGCGAGCAGGACAAACTTCCTCTTAATGACGCACGACGTGGGAGATACACAGAACAGGTACACAAACAAAAGAACACAACAAGTGACAAAGCGCGACCGTCACTGTAGAGATGTTATGGCCTGTACATATCCGGAATGAACTTAGCGCTGTGTAGTGACGCTGGAGCGGCGCACAAACATAGTGCAAATACTGTAAACCAGTAGGGAGGTGGATGGCCCACCGTGGTGTTATAGATAGGGATGGGGATGTATGTCTTAAAGGTGATGTGAAACTTTCTGCCGGGGGTGACTTTGGGATGCACAGTCAGTGATTATAGTGGAGGTATAGGCGAAGCCTGAACACACCTGAATTTTTTACTTATGGGGAATCCACAGTGTGACAGTTTCGGTAAATCAGAAGTGGTCTCGACTAAACAGTACAATGAACACATGTTCAAGGGGTCGTACTCACACATAGCAATACAGGTGTTGGAGGGTGGGAATAAGTAATATGCCAACCAATCGTAAAGAATGCGCGAGAATTACTAAAACCACATGTTACACAAACATTTCAACTAGAAAAGGGAAATTAAAGCGTACCAGACCGAAGCGTTTAGGTCGGTAGGTTATGCATATGCCGTCCGAGCTTCACTCATTCTCTAATAGAGAATATAGTACATTGCGTGCAAATCAAATACGGACACGATGTCGTGGAAAGTCAAAAGTAGGGACTCGGAGTGGAACACCTGACTATATCGTATACTCTGAATCACAAAGATGCGTGTTTCTGATCTGCATTCAGTCAGTTCTGACGATTCGCGACATTGTTCATACTAGATCACTTTAAGTGCGGATGCCTATCGCAATCACTACGGATTGCAACTGTTCATCAGGGACAACGGAAAGGCCGGGACACGCTAATCTCCCATGCGCGGGCATGTTGAAGGGAGTAGCGAGGGTAAAGGGGGGAAAAGAGGGGGGGGGGGGAAAAAGGGAGACCTGCCAATGAAAACACTTTGTAACTAAAACTGGCTCAAAATATCAAACATGTTTGAAATCCTCTGACGGGATGGAATCGAAGTCTGAACAAGTAGCATCAACTTCTCCAGACTGTAAGTTGGGGCAAAAATCTGGGCAAAAGTCATGTAGTGTATTCCAGCCTTAAATGGTATAACAACAATGTTCCTGCTCTAAACTTAAACCTTAATACACTGTAAATGTAATTTAAAATAAAAAATTGACCGATACCTGCACTCCTGTTCAAAGTTTGGGGCAGTACTTATTTTTTTTTTTTTTTAATAGTTTTCTATTTTTAAAGAAGTGAATACTTTTATTCAGCGAGGTTGCATTGATCAAAATGACAGTAAAGACATAATAATGTTACCAAAGATTTCAATTTGGTGTAATAACGATTTTTCCACAGAACTATTAAGACAGCACCAACTTAACTCCGATTTTCCAATTAAAAGTGTGTTGTACTAAGCATCACCGATACTGAGTTTGAATTTGGTCAGCTTCAGAATTTAGTGTCACTTGAGTGAGAAACAGTTTAGAAAATGAAACATTTATTTTAGAGAATTACTGTTATGGTATGTTGTGATTTCATTGGTATACAGTATGACACATACTTGTTTCTTTTAAAAGTAGGCTTGCTAAGTAGTTCTGTCTGGAAAGAATGCGAATGCATTTCACAGTTTGTCTTCCTTTCTTATTTTGGGTTGTAATTGTTACAAGGTGTAATGATTAGTGAAAAGTTTTATTTGAGAACTCTGTTGATGCTTATTAACAGATTCTCACCCTTTGAAACACTACCAAAGTGAGATGCCTGAACCTTGAAAACCTCCCATGTACTATATTGAGTTTCATTTTGTATAAATGTTATGATTGCACGTATTGGCAGCTCACAATTTATATACAGTCATGTGGACCGAGATCATATGATCCAAGATGTAGTTCAGTAGTGTGTAAATGTTTTGTCCACATTGCTGGGCGCTAGAATTCTCAGTCATTGTTTAGCAGATGCTTTTGTCTAGTATATACTATGTTTATTAAAGGGTCCTCCTGGAGTAACCTTGAGTTAAGTGGCTTGCTCAAGGGCCCAATGGTGATAGTTCATGGATCGCCGCTTGTGGGATTCAAGCCTAGAACCTTATAATCACTGTCTTTAATCAGTTCTGCTTTTAGACATAATTGAATGTGTTTGACATATGACTGTGATATTTGTCATAGGATATTTGTCTAAGACTCGTTTACTATTTTTTGTGCTCGTGCAAGTTTGTGATTGCTGTCTGCATATCTGGAGTGCCTTGTGTTTTAAATGAACGCTTCCATCTGCTCCGCAACAGTGGTGCCCTCTGATTCTCGGCATTCGCCCTGTGCTCATCGGCTCTCCGTCTCCGCCTCAGGCTCCTCCACCCCCTGCTCCACCGCCATCGGTTGGACCATTGGAGTTGTCAGCCCTTCCTCCACCATGGCTTCTCCTTCCATCTGCTCCACCATTGGCCGTCATGTTGGCTGTGGTCTGGGTCCCACCTGGCTCCTTTTCCTGCTCCGTTTCCCTCCTGTCGTCTCCCTGGCTCCTACCTCCATCGTCACCTCCCTGGACTCTATTAGCCGTCCTCCTCCTGGAAATCCGTCCTCCGCCGAAACCTCCACCTCTCTACTCTGCCTGCCAGCCCTTTGCCTTCCACTGTCACCATCTCACATCCACTGCCTTGTTCTCCTCCTAGTCCCCCTCCCTTACCTTCTGACGCTCCTTAACTGGAGGGGGGCAGATCTGTCACCGCCCTGGGGAGGGGTTGATAATTGGGTTCTCTCTCTGTGGGCCACGATTGTGTCTGTTGCCTGTTCTCATTAATTGTTTAATCACGGGGGGCTCATTGTTCAATCACCATGGTCTGCCCGCTAACGTGGTATCTGGCCCAAAGAACATGCAAATGGGGTTCCGGTCTCTTGTATTCTAGTTTGTCGGTTATTGTGAATATTACCCCGAGTGAGTGTGTGTGATTCTGTTGAACCTTCCTGGAGTTTACCTATTGTGGTACGTAAAGTGCTTATATGGAAGTTCTTGTCGTCTTCAGTCGGCGCCTTCCTATAATTTCCACCACTTGACCTTGTACATATATATATAGCGAATGTGTATACTTGTTGTTAGCGTCTGGTACCACGTCGGAAGAAAGAGGGGGGGGGGAAGGGGGAAAGGGGGAGGGAAGAAAAGAAAAAGGGGGAGAGGAAGAACCAACACACAATAGATGATTTTGGTTAGCTGATTTACAAACTGTAAACCCCCATGACCCGAACACGACCTTGTTTCAATGTTAACCCGAATGAAAAACAGTTTAGCCGACCTTGTGGTGTGTAATGCGTATACAAACGGGCTTCTCAGGAATCCATGAATTTCTGCCATAAAGAAACAAGGAAGTAGAAGAAGAAAACGGTGGCACAGGTAGGGGGCAATAAAGGCTGGTTCAAAGTACTACAATATAGTTCATAGGAAACGCTTTTCTTTGAAAAATGAACACACAATTTGGCTAATTCGGTGCGGAGCGCAATAAGAAAGTTGTAGGGGGTATGATGGGGAAATTGCATGTTTTGTAATTCTGGCATGATATGAGGGTTATAGTTAGGAAAATAATCAGGCAAGATAGATATAGTGAGAGGATTCGATGGAGGAACATGTCCGGAGGTAACAGAAAAAGCCGAGGAACGGATCCGGAAGAGTAGTCGAGAAAGAGGTGGGAAGACGTACATAATCAATTGTATAGTCTCGGTAGTGGGGGACTGAAGTTAACACTCCTAGAACGTATCGGGGTGAGGAGTCATCCACCGAGACGATGTGAATAGGGTTGGAGTGGTAATGTAAATAAGGTCAAGCATAATAGGGGGCGTTGAGTATTGAGGTGGGCGGGGCGAACTGATAAGCGACAATTTAGTATATAATTCACTTCGAAAGGTGTGTGGTGCAGTGCATGAGCGTAAGGACACAGTACCGAAGTGGTATTCACAACACTAAGAGGAAGCCATAATGGCTCGGCGGACGGGCAGAGGTGATCGGTTCCAAACGAATCCCACGATAGGGGATGAGAAAAGTGGGTGACCAGGGGGGCGGGTGGGTGGGTGTAACAACGGGTGGGTGCGGGCAAAAAGTAGATAGGAAAACAAATAAAGCAAACAAAGAGCAGTCTTGATAGGGCGGGGGATCGTGTGCATACAATTGAAGCCAATTACAAGGCGGGAGCGCGACGGAGAAAGCGCATGGGTAAACCAGCGACCCATAAAAAAGGTCGGGGGGGGGTGGTGTGCAAGATAGAAAGGAAAAAAATCGAGTAACAGCAAAAGATGAAAAGGACTGTGAGAAAGACGCTTACATGATCCAAAAGCAAGGTGCTGTTTCCAGGCCGTGTGGGTGTACTTCTTCTAGGGAAGTCACTTTCCGATGGTGGCCGGTGGCAATTGGCCGACTGTGACGATCAAGACACGGGTGAAAGTATTCAATTTGTCACAGACCCAAATAATCAGGCGACTGGTTCTGGGGGCGGGCAATGACGGGTCATAAAGCTAAAGTTAATGAAGAAGGTGTTGGGCAACAATCTGGGGAAAGGGGAATAACATAAAACATGTGAAGGTCCGCGACCAAGTGCCGAGGGAGTGCCGGGCGATCCGCGTACGAAAGGAAGATAGAGTGCAAACGGGAAAATTGAAGATGGGGGGGGGGTACAAGAAAGAGTAAGGAGTGAAAGAGTGAAAAAATAAGGGGAAAGGTAAGTAGATAAAGGAAAAATGTCAAACTGGTAAAGTCAGTTTATAGCACTGGTTACAGCGAAGGTGAGTGTATTGGAACACGGCGAAACCAAAACAGGGGAACTGGACACATGAGTCTCCTGAGAGAAGCGTAATGTAGAGTCGTGTGATAATACAAAGTAAGGGCAGCGAGAATGGGGGTAATACCCAAAGAGGAAGTCACAATGTCCTTTGATAGCCAAGAATCTTATGAGTATAAGCTGGAAGGAGTATAAACTGTATAAACCAGCTTTCCTTATAGCTCAGACTGTATGTGGTGTGTTGGTGTGTTGTATAGTGTTAGTGGTAATAGGCTACCGTGCGTTAATTGTTGTATGGAATAAGATATGTGGTATGACGGCGCAAGGAGTAAGGAGTAATTTTAAGAGGGATGGGAGGGTATGGAATAGCGTTAAGAGAGGGGGGGTACTGGAAAAAAGCCGTAGAGTAGCAAGTAGAAGTGGACTAAGATATCACCCTATATTAGCATGTTCATAGAAGATAGAATATAAGGATGACGTGCATGAGACACCGGAAGAGGGAATAGGCAAAGGATGAGAACGACAAGTACGGGAAATTTAGACTATTGAGCTAGGAAGCTGGGAAAGTGGAATAAGTAGAGAAGAAAAGGGGGTATGGTGAGTACTGGAGTACAGGGAAAGCGGTGGTTATAAATTCCTTTAGAGAGGGGAGCCGAAGAAAAACAGGTTCTGACGGTTCGTTAAAAAAAAAGAGAAAATGATGGAAGAAAAAAGAAGGGGGGAGAGATGTGAAAGACAAAAAGGAAAGGGGATAGGGGGAGAAAAAAATACATGAGACGTCGGAGTTGATGAATAGGAGAAGTGGGACATGGAAAAACAAGGTAATAAACAACAAAAAAAGTAAAAAGAAAAAATAAAAACCAATAACACAGAAAGTCTCTAGCACACAATACAAGGAGCACAATAGAAGATGTAACTTTAACATCGTTTAAATATGATTCGGGAGTAGTAGTGTGAGGGATTGCGGGGATGAAAGATACCACCATTAGCTGATCCACTACATATATATAATACACACACACACATCCATATATATATTATATATACAATACTCAATATTATAAACTACATATATAGATATATATATATAATATACAATATCAAATTATAATAATATATATATATATATCTATATATATATATATCACACACACACACACATATATATTATTATTATCATATTGATACTGATAAAATGATTTTAAAAAAGTAATAAAAAGTAGGGTTTATAAGAATGTAAAAGAATAGCACCTCTCTCAGCAACTGAATGAATTGAAAATACGACCAGTGGCGTTCCAACTCCCTGACCCTAAATATTATAAACTATTATTATTTTACTTATTCTAAAAAACAGATCACTTGACAATGAGGTTCTCTCAAAATGGAATAAAACCTGCCTTATTTTTTCTTACACACATGTGCGCATACAGATGTGGTGAAACACACCACTGAAACGCATCTATAATCAGAATAATTTAACCTTCCATTATCTGTGCAGACAGACAGCGTTGCGGGGGTCAGAATAACACACACACACACCCTGACCCAGGTCTTACCCAGAACCCATTTCATGATGAGGAGCTCAGTCCAGGAGAACTGCGTGGTCTTGACGCGAAACACCTGCCTCGGATGATCCGTTATGGTCTCGTTGGGGAGGTTCTTCACACCCTCGAACCGGTCCGACGCATTCAGAAGCAGCAGACCCAGGAAGATGGTGAACGACACGGCGTGAGCAACAAACTTCATGAAAGGACTCCGTAATATCTGACCCAACTGGAAGACAGAAAGATGAACATGAGATATTATATAACAGTATATAACAAATCTAAGATACAATAACTTTAAATAGAAATGATTGAAGCCAAAAATACATTGTATGGGTCAAAATTTTTCTTTTATGCCAAAAATCATTAGGATATTAAGTAAAGATTATTTTCCATGAAGATATTTTGTAAATATCCTGTTGTAAATATATTAAAACTTATTTTTTGTTTAGTAATATGCATTGCTAAGAACTTCATTTGGACAACTTTAAAGGCTATTTTCTCAATATTTCGATTTTTTTTGCACCCTCAGATTCCAGATATTCAAATAGTTTTATCTTGGCCAAATATTGTCCCAACCTAACAAACCATACATCAATGGAAAGCTTATTTATTCAGCTTTCAGATGTATTAATCTCAATTTCGGAAAATTTACCCTTATGACTGGTTTTTGTGGTCCATGGTCACAAGTAAGGGTTTTTTGAGGAAAACATTCCAGTAAGTTTTCTCCATATAGTGGACTTTCCATGGGAGCCAACGTTGCAGGTCCAATACGCATTCTAATCACTTGGAAAGTCATGCAAGTTATTTTTCATCTGTGTACTTCGGTTCAAAAAGGTAGGGTAGGGCAAAAAACTCCATCTCATTTTCTCCTCCAACTTCAAAAGCATCCGACATCATTGTTTTAGCTTTTTTTGTAAGGGTGTTTTACCTTCTTTGCATGGTTCGTTTTGGACCTGGCGTACTTGTCTTTCTAACATCTCGTGTGCCCTTTCCAACGTGATTAACGTATGCGGAGGTCAAGCTAGTGTAAGCAGCATCTGTGGGTTAAAAGTATAGAACTTTTTTTGAAATGACTGTTTGTTTCGCTAGAGAAGACTCTTATTCCTCAGTTGGGAACATGTGGAGCCCTTTGAAGCTGCACTGAAACTGCAGTTTGGACCTTCAACCTATTGTTCCTCATTGAAGTCCAATATTTGGAGAACAAACCTGTAATGTTTTCCACAAAAACCTTAATTTCTTATTGACTGAAGAAAGAAAAGCATGAACATCTTGGATGACATGGGGTAGATAAATTATCAGGAAATTTTTATTTTGGAAGTGAACCAATCCTTTAAAAGGTACGAAGATGAAACTTACAAAATGTACATAATAATACAAAGTTTTCATCCTCAAGTTTACATGACACCAAAATAAAACACAAAAAACAAACAATGGTGAAGGGGAAAGTCATTCAGGTTTAGCGCAACATGAGCCTGAATAATTCCTTTAAAGTGTGACTCATCAAAATTCATGAAGACGATGTAAATGTGAGGTGATTTCATAGAGCTGATGTTCTGATTATTAGCTTGAGACTCAAGCACATGAGTCTGTAAGGAATAATCCCACTTTGATAGATTGATTCTTTTAAATATTCAGTCATACAAACACATTCATCCACAACAGCAGAGAAGTTTGTCTCAGATGAATTGACTCTTACTGGAGGTTAATGAAACTATTTTTCTCCGAAAATTCATCAGAGACTTTGTCCAAAATCAATAATTTGTATTCAGCCAGTGTTTTTCTCAGCACAGATGATGTGAAGGTTTTGATTGCCCTTGTGTTGAAGTGTCTCGCACACAATACCTTCATCATCATCATCATCATCAGTCGGCCATTCATCTGTCTGGTAGTTTTTCCATCCCTCTCTCTCTCCTCATCTCTCTCTCTCTCTCTCTCTCGTCTTCTCTCTCATACATTTTAAACACTTTAATAACATTGCTGTCTACATAGGCAGCTCCCTTCTAAAGGAGCATCCTAACTCAAATGGACCCTTATAAGTGACTGAATTCGAAAACACTCTACATAGGTAATATCACAGTGCTCTTCATGTGAATGAAACATGATTTCAATTTGATGCTAACATTCAGGGATGATACGGAAATACGGTTTTGTATTTTAAAGTTTGTAAAAATTGAATATATCTGTTTTTGTAATTATCAAAATACATAAAATATGTTGTGCCAGTCAACCTCTTTATTAGGCTGCTGCTTTCCTTAATAAATAATATAATAATAATATAATATAATATAAAATAATTTAATAAATATAATATAATATAATATATATAATATAATATAATATGTACTGGCATTTCTCAAATCTGCCACATAAAGATGTTTATTTATTTATTAATTTTTTTTAACCAATAATATGTTGTTCTGATTGACCATATCAGTCACGCAACAATTTCACAGTATGTTGTATGGAACGGAGCAAAAAGGAAACACAAACACACACGTTTATGTAAATGAACACACACCACAGATTCTATTGTTTCATATAATGCTAATTATAATATTTTAGATTAATCTTAATCCTAAAAGAACACACTGTGCAATCGTCTCACACAAACACACAAATACACACTTTCCCCGAGAACCTCAAATGCTCTTTCCCTTCCTCTGTCTCTCTCTGTGTCACACGTCTCTACAAACTCACAGTACTTCCTCTCTGACAAGCTCTGATTAGATTTCAATCCCAAACCCTTGACAAAAGCCGCCTGGTGTGTGTGTGTATGTGTAGTGTAGTGTCTCATATCTCTCCATGAGACGGTGTGTGTTGAAGTGGCCATCAAACACAAAATCGGTGTGTAACTCCTCATCCTCAGCATGGAAATGAAGCGTGAGTGTTTATCTGTGCTTGTGCTTGTGCTTGCAGGAGAGTCCGTCTGTAATAGAGCTTGGAGAGATGTGTGTATGTATGAATGTTTATTCATGTGTGATTATGGAAAAGGTGAAGCTTTTACCCTATTATATGAATTTTAAGGGGCCTTATCAGGAAAATTGGATTTTCTTGCTCTTTTGAAATAAAAAAGCTTTTTTCTTGCATTTACTGAAACTAAACTGAAAAAAAAGCTTATTTGGATATATATTTGAAATATAATTGTTTGTATATAATATAATATACTAATATAAATTAAATAGGGTTGTCAGTCACTTACAATTGTTAATCTAAATTATTACATGACGTGTCGCTTAATTAATCTAATTATCGCAAATGTACTTTGACTGTGCCAATACCCACAAAAGATTATTAATGTTTTTTTGTGTTAAATGAGAAAGTCTAAGTAGACATTACAAATATAGCTTTAGAACAGAAATATTTTATTTGATTCACATAAAGTTTTACCCAAAAACCGTTTGACTACCAGACTTCAACTAAACTATGGAACATAAATAAGATCATTTTGAGAAACATCCCTAAATTTTTTCATGCAAAAAAAATTTTCAACCAGACAAACCAGCACTCCCCCGTTGGTAGATTGCTATTAGGTTTCTCACGTATAGAAGCTGGCTCGTGTGATATCCCTTATATCATGTCAATAAGATATGTGAGACAAAAAACATTATTTGGCCTTTTGGCCCGGCAATATATTAGAATTTTAAGGCTAACTGCATTTATGAAGTTTTGTCCTGCTCATATTTGTCACCAGTCCAAGCTATGTGAAAATTAAGATGACGTACAGGTCTGGGTCGGGGCCATGCGTTCACTGCGTTAAATATTTTAATCACATTATTTTTCATAACTAATTTTTAAGTTAACACATTAAACTGACAGCCCTAAATAGAATAGAATAGAATAGAATATAGTGACATTACTCCAAAATATGTTCTGATTTTATACTGAATGAAGCTAAATAAATGTATCTTTTATATAATATTAAAGTGTCATGAAACTCTAAAACACATTTTTTGAGGTGTTAACATATATGAACAGGTTGCACATCAGTGAAAACAACTTAGCACTCATTATGTCTATTATTAAGGTAAAAGTGGTTATTTTTGTTCATTTTTTTGCTTTTCTCAGTATTATGCATGAGAATGAACTTTTATGATCCAATCACTGTGCTGTATTATGCATGAGGTAGTCTTACAGAGGAGAATTCAAATCTAATGAAAGAGCTTCATCGCTGTCAGTGCATCTCTGTAAACAATATTTAATATAACAACACAGTGGAGCGCGCATGAGAGAGCAGTTTCTGCACGGAACTCCGCGATGAGTTTAACAATACTTGTTTTGTAAGTGAAGAAACATGCACTAATGTAAGAAGTCATCTGCTACAGTGTTCAAAACAGCTTGTAGAAGATAGTGTGTGATAGTGTCTTCTCATCTGAAGTGTCAGAGAAGCAGAGATGTGTGTTTGTCACCTTGCTGCAGGGCATGATCCAGTAGGCGATGGCGAGGAAAGGCAATCCGACAGTGACGCCCAGAACGGTCAAACACTTCACCCCGATGGACTGCTGCCGCAAACCCGACAGATTCTCATACCAGATCGTCAGCAGCTGCTGCTGGCAGTTCGGATGAGCCACAAACTGACACACAAATAGAGAAAAGAGAGGGACAATAAATCATATTACAGTAGCCAAACACAGAACATTCACATTTATACACACAACACATGCTATTGGGAATACTGAAAATGTGCTAAACAGACACTGGAGTAAATTCCCTCAGAAACCGATGCTATATTATTGATTTACTATAAATATTTAGCTATAAAATATTTTTGTAATTAGATATATGTTGATACACAATAATTGGGTACAATTACTAAAGTATTGCTATTATTTTTAATTGAGGTAAATGTATAAGAAATAATAAGAAATAATATATGAAGATGATAAAATGATCTTCTTTGATTTATTCATTTTTAAAGAAATGTTAAGTTGTCATCAAAACATATTTTGTCGATCAATGGCAGACGACTTTCGTCTTAATAATAATTTATATACTACTGCTACTACTACTCAAACTACTTTGATCATTTTAAAGAAATTTAAGAAAGTCACCACAAAACAGATTGTCCGATCAATGGCAGACCTACGTCATCCAAAATAAATAAAAATAAAATCTATAATTAATATATAAGTAATAAAATTTATATTCACTTTCAAACATGAGCTCTGCCACTGTAGCAGCTACTGTCCTTATTTTTTTATTTGTAGAAATCGGCTGCGTTTTTCTGCCAGTTTCTCTATGTTTTTCCGTTGTTGGTGTTGTATCTCTATTAGACAGGGAAATAGTGTGTGTTTCTTTACAGGAAATACCACAGCCGTGGCCGTCTGAGAGAAACAGACAGACGGATCGTGACATTGATTTAAGGTGAGCCACCGGCTGATAGTGTGATCCAGAACTCAGCCTGACCGACCTAAAGCCCACGCCAGTATGTGTGTGGTGTGTTTAGAGTTTAATAATAGACAATCTATTTCATAAGGTACAAGCCATATCAAATCCTCAACCTTAATCAGCAGCTCACACAGACACACACACACACACACGACACACACACACGACACACACACACGACACACACACACGACACACACACACACACACAACCTACACACACAAAAAAACAACCAGAACACACACCAGAGTGAAGCTGTGTCCTGTCCTTCCATTGATCCATTAAATTCGGACACTGAGAGAATGATGGTAGTTATCGCAGTCTGTGTGTGTGTGTGTGTGTGTGTGTGTGTGTGTGTGTGTGTGTGTGTGACACACACGACTTGAGGTCCCTGATCTTGTACCTGGTTGCTGTAGTAACAGTCCCAGCATCCCCTCAGACTGTTTTTTAATGAGAATTGTCACATACTCGTTTGAATAAAAAGATGCTTAGTGTCCATCTACAAAAAGCCCCAATTTGTATGTGTATGCATAAATTATAATTTAATCTGCATAATTTTTAAAGCTGAACTTGATTTGCATAATTTTTAAAAGTTAAATGTGTATCAGTTTCATACTCTTAATTAATTTTTAAAAGATAAAGAGTTTCTGCTGAACTGATTCTCAGGAAATGTGCATGAATTCGGAAGCTGTGATTAAAAGTGATTTTGTTCATTTGTGTCTTTTTTTTTAGTCAAATATTTAAACTGTGTTATTTTATTATAATTGAGATACTAATATTTTGAACTTTTTGTATTGTTTGTTTTTATATTTTCAGTGTTAATTTTATAGGAATGTTTTATTTTTATTGTTTGTAGCTTTCTTTCAAATGTCAATATAGTTTTTATTCTTTGTTATTTCAGTTTTAGTTTGAATTATTTTAGTACATTAAGTTAAAGCCATTACAATGATAAATGCTGCTTTGAAACAAAAAAAAACGTTTTATATTTTATTATTGATATTTATATTTCTTAAAAAATTAAGTTTATGTTTTAGTTAGGATAAGTTACAGAATGGGATATCAAATCTTGTTTTCCAAAAAAAAAAAATTAAGTGACTTTTCATCCCTTTTTGGACTAAAATACATACATATCTACAAGAGCTCCTTAAGTTGCAATTCGGTTTCTCTCTGGAATTGTATTTGTTATCTATTGGAGTGGAGACAATATTTGACTCTCGTGCAAAACACTTGTTTTTAATTTTTGTCTATTTGCAGAAGAAATGTATATTGTTTATTGTGGTCATCCCCTCAGGAACCTTCTTTCAAAATGTGGATGCCTCAACTATCTGCATTACTCCCACTTGAGAAACTCACTTATGACACACATCAAAAGTTTAACAACTTTTGGAAGATTTGGACACCTCTTTGGCATTATGTTAATAACCTCCCCGATTCCCTATTCTACTGGGTATAATTACTTTCCTGCCTGTTATGATTGAAATTTATTTTTTTATTATTTTAATGTATTTCTTTCTTCCCCTTTTCCCTCTAATGTATGTTTGAGACTGTATCTGTATGTTTTTGGACATTGGAGTAACCAACGAATAAAAGAAATAAAAAATATAAAACATTTAAGTGACTTTATGCTTAAACCAATAACAAATATCTGTCAATAAGGTCAGAAAAATAAAACTTGTTTTATTCAATTAACTTTTTTTTCTCCAATTTTTGTCCAGAAAACAAGACTTAATACCTTAAGTAGTTTTAAGTAAATGAGTCTTTATTATTATTATAGCATTTTTAGATATTTATATTGTAAAACAAGCCAAAAATAGCAGTGTGCATCTCTAAACTAACGAGTTTCAGTGCTCGTCTTCATCAACAATACACAAAATGCACACAAATGTAATTGCACGGTCAACATTCACAATTATAACATATTACAATCAATATAATCAGATTCTGTAATTGAGACACCCTCAATTCAAGGCTCAAAGGAAAATGGGTAATTATAACATTATGGCATTCAAGTGCGCTCATCTCATAAACACGATGATTGCAATGTTCCTCGACGGCTGAATTTAACGAAAGGGTCTTATTGTCACGCTTCTTCAGTCAATAAATCTATTAAGATTTCAATTGCAATTTGAAAATTATTAAGATTCAATCAAGCTGGCCTGTAATGAGAGCTCATCTCAGGAGGGTTTGATTAAACTGAGGGCAACAGGACTAATTACTCTCACGTCATCTGCTTAACAAGGTCGTGATCCCTTTAAACCCACACCAGTGATGGATGACATGATCAGTTCATGATCTTCACATCATCCACTGACTACAACAGTCAAAGCACAGGAGAAAAACAGACTGCAGTGCAAAAACAAAATAATCACATCGAAAAATATACTTAGTATGTACTTATGTTGTATCACTTGTAATTTATGCTAATTTTAAATGAATGAATGAAGGAATTAATATAAAGTATTTATTCATAATTTGTTGTACTATAATTAATTTACACTGATTTTAAATAATATATAAGTAAATCCGAAATAAATAAATCATATGATTTAATAAAATAATACATATTTAACTTGTAAGTATTTATAAAATAAAGGTAGATATTAATGCCCTACTTTGAACATTTATGCTGTTTTTAAAAATAAGCAAATAGCTCCATTTACAATATACTAAATTTGTAAAGTATTTATACCTCAGGAAGTATTCATTTAAATTTTTTTCTGCTTTAAATAAAAATAAATGTACATTTAGAATTGTTTGTTTATTTAAGCTTAAAGATTTATAACAAAAGTATACAGTATGTCTTATGTGTTAGCCACTTGTATATATGCTGAAATAATACATTTACATTTATATTTTTTGAATTTAAATTTTTGTAAAGTAACTACACAAGATTAGGTATGTCCAACTGTGTGGTGCAACTTGTGATTTATGGATAATTAAAACAAACAAACAAAACAAAATACATTTCCATTTAGAATTTTTCTTTTATATTTTTTACTAGTTTAATATTGTAAAGTATCTCCACACAATTAGTATATGTCCTACTGTTTTGCAACTTGCATTTTACGCTGATTTAAATAAATAAATAATAAATGTGAATTTCATATATAGATATATATAATCTATAATCTATATATATATATTTATATATATCTATATATCTATATATTCACTTTTGTCAAGTATTTATACCCAGGTATGTGGTCCTATGTTGTGCAACTTGGAGATTTATGCAACTTAAAATAAACAAACAAACACTTCAATAGATTTACATTTAGATTGTTTATTCTAATTAATAAATTAGATGTTTTCTTGTAAATTATTAAATTTGTAAAGTATTTCTACACCAGAGCAAGTATTTTGTGCAACTTGGCAATGTATGCTGATTTAAAACAAACAACCAAAAACCTGTTGAAAGGCACCTGGACCGGATGCTTTTTACTCCAGTACATGATACGAGAATGCCTTTTTTATTGCTCAGATGTTGCTCTTTCATTGCTCAGGAGACTTGATGCAGTTGCAGTTATGTTTCAATGAAGTATCAATTCTGCCTCAGATATCTCCTCTACAGTGCTTGAGGAGAAATCCAAATTAGATGCAAACAAAGCCAACAGCTGACATACAGAAAGAGAACAGAGCTACAAAATGAATGTGAATAGCAGCTCAGATCATTTGATGAGAAATGTTTGAGCTCATATTGAGATCGCACACGTCGGTATCTTTTTGTTTCAGAAACTGTTAAGATCTCTTGTGAAACTGGGACTCGTGTGAGATTATGGGCTCTTTTTCTCAGGAGAAACATCCGAGACACTCATTTCATGGTGATGCAGATCATCACATGGCTCTCTGGACGCTTCACTGGCCATCAGCGACTGCATCTTTGTTTATCTTGTGAAATGAAAGCAGCGCTGAGGCGTGTCGCCACTGGCCCGCTGTCTCGCCTTCATTTCCTCTCTCTAGCGTGCTTGACATTTAGTCCAATAAGATCAGATGAAGCCAACTACAATTCTCCAGCTCACAGCTCATGGTATTTACCATTCAGAAACACACATGTGTGACCTAAAAACAATAGTCTGTGCAATGATTTCATGAGGAAGCTGATGGTTTTTCATATAGTTCCATCATGTCAGTGGAGTGAGCGCTGAAGTCAGAAGTTGAGGAAGTTGTGGAGCAATTAGCATGCAGACAGAGAGTTCTCCATCTGAGACACAGTCCACCAATCACGAGTTCAGCTGAGGTGAAGAACAGTAGCGCTCAGATACTTGATTAGACTCCAAACCTGAACACCTTGCCTCACCTCACGTCTCCAAATCCACAGATTTCATCCTGATCGGATATCGGATCGCTTCAGATTTGTTTGTATTGCAGTGCACATTTATATTTTCTTTGTAAAGCCTGACATATAAAATAATAGTCCTCAAATCTAATTTAGTACCTTTAGACAAAGAAAAATGTGTTTTTTGTCTTTTGTGTCTCATATAGTCTGATATACTGAGAATATGGAGGAAAAAACACCTCAGTTTTATTCAGAGACACAAACTGAGCAAAAATATGCAATTTGAATCAGTTGCTGATATTTATATGGCCAAAAAATAAGATAAAATTCTGATAGCTTGCAATGTAAATCAATGAGATCTTCATAACAGTACAGCAGATACTTACATAAAATTATATAAATATCAGTCATCACTCTATATATCCAATAATATGTCTTATGATGATATTTAAAGGGGTCCTATTATGCGATTACATTTTTCCTTTCCTTTGGAGTTTTACAAGCGTTGGTCATAACGAATCTGTAATTTGCAAAGACGAAAGTCCTCAAATCCAAAGGATATTCTCTAAAAGTTATATTCAGCCCCGCCTCCACCCCCTTAAAATGGCTCGTTCAAACACGCCCCCACATGTCTACCTCACTATGTGGGAGGATTTGCATAACACTGCCCAAATGTATACGCAAAGAAATAAGGTGTAACTTTTATTCTCGCTGTATTATTGTTGCCGCTGCCGCCATGTCCTGAAAACGCTGTGTGTTTCGTTGTGAAAGCAAAACTACTTTGATTGGTCTTCCAAAAGAGAACGATATCCGCTTCGTCATGTCTTGAGCTGATCCTTGCTGGTCGCTGAGGGAATACATCAACTTTGTGCTGTGGATCGCCGGATCGGCTTTTACCGTTTTCGCCGGGACCGCCGTTCTCGACCCCTCCGCCTCAGCTCACTCTATCCCGGCCTCAGCTCACGCTAAGCCTTCGCCATGTCATGCTGTGTGTTTCTTTGTGAAAGCGAAACTACTTGGTTTGGTCTTCCAAAATAGGACGATATCTGCTTCTTCATGCCTGGAGCTGATCTGTGCTGGTCGCTGAGGGAGTACTTCAACTTAGTGCTGTGGATCGCTGGCACATTTTATGGAGGACTTTTTACTGATCCTGGGAGAGTAACGTTTAGACTAAAATGCCCGCAGTTCTGACTCACGTAAGTACGTTTTTTATATTTAAAGAACTTGCCACTGATGATTCAAACGCGAGTTTTGGGCAGTTTGGAGTAGCACTTGTTGTTTTTCATTTCTCCGATCATAAATGCAGACGTGGTTTTATGTTTACGTGGCACGATGCAACGCGTAAAAACACGGTATAAGTCATTATCCATAATTATGTCACCACTGGATGAAACAAATGCCTCATTTGTAATGGGCTTTAATGTTTTTGTCTCGTCAACAGTATGTGAGGAGTGTAACATTTCCGTCTCACGCTTGAGGTATTCCGCCAATCACAACGAACTGGATAGCTGGCCAATCACAGCACAAACTCGCTTTGTTCAGACTGATGAGCTTTGTAAAAAGCGACGCGTTTCAAAAAGGCGGGGCATAGAGGAGAAATAATAATGTACAGTATGTGGAAAAAATTTTGTTTTTTGAACCTTAAACTGCATAACACATTTCATTACACCAAATAAAAAAAAATGTTATTTTTAGCAACGTCACATGACCCCTTTA